>QYSG01001781.1:0-49980 GCA_003988875.1 Lachnum nothofagi
AAAAAAATAAAAAAAAAAAAAAAAAAAAAAAAAAAAAAAAATAAAACCATTAAATACAATAAAACTTTTATTAAAACCAACTAAAAAAMATTAATTACTAATAGTAAAAATACTACTAATAAATAACTAGCCGCTAAGCCCGGAAACTACTAAAGAAAAAAGCTGGCTATATAAGCCACCTATAACAATATAAAAAAACTTAATATAAAAAAAAAACTATAATAAAATAAATTATTTAAATTATTTAAAAAAATATAATAATAAAAAAATTATAATAAAAAAATTATAAAACTATAAAAAAAAAATTATAAAAAAAAAAATTATAAAAAAAGAAATTATAAAAAAAAAATTATAAAAAAAAAAATTATAAAAAAAGAAATTATAAAAATAAAATTATAAAAAAAAAAATAAAACTATTATAATAAAATTCTAAAATATATAATTTTATTTATTTAATTATATATTTAAATTATATATATATTTAAATTAATTAATAAAAAAAATAATAATATAATAATATAATAATTTAACAACAAAATATAAAAAACAAATAATTTTTAATAAATTCTAATAATTATTTAGTTTATTTCCAAAAAAATAATAATTTTATATATATTAATATAATAAAAAATTAGATTTTTATATATTAATAATTTTTTAAATTTAAAAAAATAATTTTTAGATTAATTTTTGGTTTTTTTAAATATTAAAACAAATAAAAAATATTATAAAAAAACCATATAAGCTAATAAAAACATTAAAATAAATAAAAAATAAAATTAGTTATATTATAAAGGCCAAGGAAAACGCTAAAGGAAATAAGGAACCTAATAAAGCCATTATGCGATTTAATAAAATTATTAGAATAATAAACTAAATAAATGATATCGCAAATAATATTATATAAATCTATAAAAACATAATGGCAATTAAAAAGCAAAAAAATAAAAATAAAAATAAAAAATAAAAAATAAAAATAGGTTTTATATATTAATAAAATCTATAAAACTAGAAAAATAAAAAAATAAATAAATTATAAATTAAATATAATTTATAAAAACTATTTTATATAAATTAATTAAAATATTAAATTATTTATATAAATTAATTAAAATACTAAAATAAAAGAAATTATATTTTATATAAATAAATAAAAATATATAAATATATATATAAAAAAAATATATTTAATATAATATATATTAGTTAATTAATATACCAAATATCCTTATATATTTAAAATATATTTAAATCTTATATATAAAATTTATTTTAAAACCTAATTTTATAATTACTTATTTAAAAAAATTTTAATATATATTAAATTTATGTTTTTTACATTAATAATAATAATAAATAAATATTTTAAAATTCCTAAAGTTTTTTTTAATAAAATTAAAGTTTAGAAAATATAAAGGCAAATAACAAATCCAATTTTTTTTTTTATATACTATTATTATTTGTTTTTATAAAATATAATAAATAAAAGCATTATTTATAATTATAATAAAATAAAGCTTTAAATAAAATATATATTAAAACAAAATTTAATTAATTATAAAATTATAATATAAATAAACTAAACTAAATATAAATAAAAAAAAGAATTTATTTTTTAAAAATATTTATAATATAAATTTTAAAAAATATAATAATAATAATATATTTTTTAAAAATATAAACTAATAAAACTAATTTTTTTTTATATATTTTAATTAATATATAATTATAATATATATTTTTAAGTTTATTTAATTATATATATAATTTTTAATTTAATTATTATTTTTAAATTTATTAATAAAAACCAATTAATTTATAGAAAAATATTAAAAATTATTTTATTATTAAATTTTTAATTTAATGTTTTATTAAATTATTTTAATTTTAAGTTTTTTTTATATAATATAAATATATTAAAAAATTTTATTAATAATAAACTAAATAATATTTATATTAAATAATTTTAAAAAAAATTTAATAATTTTATTTTAATAATATTATAATTTTTTATTTAATAAAAACTTAATTATTTATTTAGTTTTTTTTATAATAATTTAATAAAATTCTTTAGAATATTTATTTAAAAAACAATTAATTATAATATAAATTATATATTTTGAAATTATTTATATTATTATTTTGAAATTTTTTACTAATATAATAATATTTTTAATTTAAAAAATTATTAAAAAATTAAATTAAATTAATATATTAATATTATTAATTAAAAAAAAACTATTTTTTTTTATTTAAATTAATAAATATTTTACTAAAAAATATTATTATAAAATAATTTATATTAATAATTATAAAATAATAATATATTATAAAATTTTTAAAAACAAAAGTTCTTTATGTAAAATTTACGTAATTAATACTAGTTAGTCATACGGCTGTAGTGGGGGGAAAGCCCATTATTGAGAGTAGGAATTGAGAATAATATTAACATTGAAGAGAAGGGGAGGATTTAATCTCCTCCGCAATTCCAACAYACATCGTAAGCCGACATTCAGGCCTTCACTTTCCCTTTCGCTAATTTGCTGATTTCTTTGCACACAGCATCCGTCACCTCTTTAGTCTTACTCGAGCCTCCGTCTTTACACCGCTTTCAGTGATGTTCTCAACAGACTCCATGAGAACCTCTGCCGCTTCTGGCTGGCCGAGCCATCTCAACATTTCTGCAGCTGTCCAAAAAGTCGCCACCGGATTGGCAAGGCCTTTCCCAGTGATATCGAAAGCGCTTCCATGAATCGGCTCAAACATAGACGGGTTCTTGCGCGTAGGATCTAGGTTTGACGTAGGAGCAATGCCAATGGAACCCGCCAACGCAGCGGCCAAATCAGAGAGAATGTCGGCATGCAAGTTGGTCGCAACGACCGTATCGATGCTCTCTGGCTTGAGCACCATCCGAGTGGTCATGGCATCRACCAGCATCTTGTCGACTTCTACATCYRGGAAGTCTTTAGCGACGTCTGAAGCTACTTTGTCCCAGAACACCATGCCGTTTCTTTGAGCATTGCTCTTGGTGACAATCGTCAGCTTCTTGCGGGGCCGGCTTTGGGCGGTTTCGAATGCGAATCGCATGATCCGTTCTACACCGGTTCGAGTGAAAATCGAAACCTCTGTTGCGACGGACCAAGCTTCTCCAGCATGAGACGTTCCTCCATGGCCAGCATACTCTCCCTCTGAGTTCTCACGGACTATGACCCAGTCAAGGTCTCCAGGTTTGCAGCTTCGGAGCGGGGAAGTGGTGCCACGAAGTATGCGTGTTGGCCTGACATTGGCATACTGCTGCAGCGGCTGGCATAATGCTAGCCGGAGACCCCAAAGTGAGATGTGGTCAGGAACATCTATTACTCAAGTCAGTCRGGACCTAGGCATATATTGCAGACAACTTGTACCAGGCGCCCCTACTGCTCCAAATAAAATTGCGTTGAACTTCTTCACCTGGTCCAGAGCATCTTCWGGCAGGTATTTTCCATGCTTTTTATAATAAGCACTACTCCATTCAAAATCTTGGAATTCTAAGTCGAAGCTGCCAAGTTCTTCTGCAAGCTTCTGGAGGACTACCTTGCCCTCCTCGACCACTTCAATCCCAATTCCATCACCGGGGATCAAGGCAACCTGGTAGCTCTGGCGGCCAGCAGGCGCGATGCCGGTCGTGCCGTTACTCTCGGTGATATTAGAAGGAGACATTTGCAGATTGTTGCAGCCATGTTAAAGTCTGGGAAGGAGGAGTATTTAGAGATGAAATGGCGGGGCAAGAGAGATGTCGCTATTCGTCGGGACGGATTGCCCCGAATCATAGGGCAAAAGTTTAGGCGAATATTTTAAGCTACAGTGACATATTGACATATAAAGGTCGTCGCATAGGCTTCCTATTTGTATTCAAAAGCTTCATAGTCCACTCCTGCATAAATTCTTAAATGATTCCTCAATTGGATCATGGATGGCTCTCCCTTTTTGCAGGGCAGGGGTCGTCTCGCTAAAGACCGTCAAAATCAAGGGGATGAAGTGTCCGCTTTTCCTTTGATGACAAGCAGCTTGCGACACAAAAAGAGCTATATGCATATGCAATCTTGAAGAGACAAGAGACAAGTTCATGATTGATTCCATTTCACCAATACCTTGAACTTCTGAAGTCTCTATCGCAACTGCTCGACGAAATATGCCCAATTCATCACGTGCTTCTTATCTCTGACAAAGGATACTGCACTAAGATAAGCGGGAATTTTTCCACAGTGCAAGCTGGGGGCTGGGAGCGAGATCGGCCTCACCCCAATTGACCTGCAGAACCGGCCCTGCGCCAAAGTCTTTCCTTGGCCTTTTTGCTCTTGCATTGCATTGGCTGTGGTCCACGGGGACGCGGAAGRGGAGTATAAAGGAAAAGGAACAGGGAAASSAAAAGGGAAASSAWAAGGGAAAGCAAAAGGGAAAGCAWAAGGGAAAGCATAAGGGAAAGCAAAAGGGAAAGCAAAGGAAAGCCCATGCCCTCACCATGACACAAACTCCAGGGCTGGRACCTCCAGCTCCAAAAATGGGGGATGCGCCTGCGAAAGGCGTGCCTCGAGCGTCCAAAGCGCCAGAGCCATTCTTGCAGGAGGCCAGGAAGACTTGGAATACAAAGAACCTGGGACTGCGCCTGGCGTCAGATTTCGTCTCTGGATTTGCCGCTGCCACGCTGGTCGCGCCATTAATCACGATCATCGACAAGTCAGTTTCCCTTGCGTCCTCGTTCGAGCCTCACTGACTCTGGATGCAGAGGAATAATGCAGAATGCCTCCGGGCAGGCGACACTCAAGGATTCGCTGAAAGACTCCTTCAAAACGCTCGCCCTCCGCCCGCGCCACCTCCTCTTCTCGAAGCCCTTCGCCCTCATCTGCATGCTGTACGGAGGCACCTACCTCACGGCCAACACCCTCGATACAATCACCTCGACCGTACAGAATAAACCGGCCACATACGTCACGGCCGACACCCTCAAGTTCGCAGCTTCGTCGACTGCCAATATCGGGCTCTGCCTTGTCAAGGACAAGACCTTTACTCGTCTATTTGGCACTCCAGGCGCGTCTCGACCTGTCCCTCTACCTACATACTTCCTCTTCACCGCCCGCGATTGTCTCACTATCTTCGCATCCTTCAATATTCCTCCGCTCCTCGGACCCGTCATAAGTAGGAATATGAGTCAAGAGATACAAAAGAGTCTGGATGGGCAAACAATAGCGCAGTTCCTAGCACCCGCATCCGTGCAGCTTCTTAGCACGCCCATGCATCTGCTAGGCTTGGATCTATATAATAGAAGCCAGAAGAGTGTGACGTGGGCTGACAGATGGGGCATCGTCAAGAAGAATTGGGGAGTCAGTGCTGCGGCCCGAATATGCCGYATCGTACCGGCGTTTGGGGTTGGAGGCGTTGTCAACAAAAACCTCCGGAGAAATCTGATTTCTAGACTGGAGTAGAACGTTTCTGGAATCTGCAGGTTTCTTGGAGATACTCCAAGGACAGAATGATCAAAAGGAATATAGATAGCGGTGTCCTACACTAGACTGATGGGCATCTGAAGGCGTTCAAACTCACGATTCAACTCTTTTAGAAGCGGGCGTGCGGATCTTTATACTATTTAAATTTAGTTCTTGTCGATATTAGCCTCGAGCGTTCGGAAAATAACACATCTCCCTTCCATATACCTGTTCCTGTTACAACCTCTTCGCAGTTCGAATTCCCTTCCTATCTGCAAGTGCAGTCCATTAACTTGTCTGTAATTTAGCATATCGAGTTAGTAAACTGCTGCTTTTCGCATTTGYATTCATGTCTTTTCATCTGCGACTCCACGAGCTTTCTGATATACGACTTCTGGTTTTCTCTCTTGATATCATAGAGCCAGTGGTCGCAGCTTCCACGCCATGGAAGCAATAGAGCTTCTTTCTGTCGCACTGCATGAATCAATAACTATTTTTTCTAAYTAAAGGGGAATTGCATTACTGTCAGCTTCGATCGATATGGTCCTTGGCAACAGCGCTAGTACTCTTGGATATCATGGCTCCAATTCCTGACCTTGAACCTTATGCCGTGTTTAAGGTTGGAGAAGCGGGGCCCCAATGCAACCTTACTTTATTTTAAGCTTCAAGGTGGACGTGAGGCCGTACGATATTCACTTTGTGGTTCCATATCAGGCACTTCCCGACTGCAGGCTGACCACAACAGACCTAGCCATGGCGATCGTTCAGCATTCTTTGATTTCCATTTTGTAATAGATTAGGAGCTACACTTTGTATTTAGACTCTGCACTGCCTCGTTTAAGTGTGTTGCGGCGTTTTTCACTCGTCCGCCCTTATGGGCAAGATTGTGAATAGTTTCGCTTTTCTTGGAGCTACCGACACTTTCTCATATCAGTATAGCGAGTGCTCTAAAAACTTGCATAGCATGTTTGAGATCGAGATGTGTATCTGCAATTTGATCTCTGTATTGCAAGTTTTATGGAGACGCCCTTCCACTACACAGCCCCTGCCCTGGTTGTCGGCCTCTTCGCGTCTCTAGTAAGTGCCTTGATAGTGATATATGTGGGTCTAGTGTTGTCGATCTTCGAATATATTGTCTGTGTTSTAGGGGTATCGGGCCAGCTTTTACACGGTAGAAGTCAGCTATCTAGAGCTCTTCATCGCTGGGTTATCGGCACCCACTGGGCGTGCATTTTCCCGATGGGCACCTATCGATGAAAACTCTCTTCTAAACCCCGGAGTCGAATCCGCAAATCATTTCCGGAAGCGTGTAAGTTCCCGGGCCCCAAAATGCTGAACTCAAAATTCAATCAGTGTATGAGCCAGTATGCACGAGTCGACAAAAAGAGCACAGCCTTGGGGTGTCTTAAAATACATGTTGCCAATGGCTTCTCGGGTCTTCGGTCTATCATTTCTTTTTCCAGCCTCTTCTCGTATTTCTGCCGTCTTTCTCCCTTGAAGCTGAAGCGCTTCCGTCTTTTCTTATTCCGTGAGGGAAAAATCCTCTCTCTAGTTTCTGCGTATTCATTATGGTACGATTACCAGTCTGCGCTGCCTTGTTCGTATCTGCTTTTTCCACTGTTGTTGGAGTTGCCCCTCCTTTGGGCAATGGGGACACTTCGTGCAGCTGTGGCGCGGCCATAGAAAAGGACTTTGCGATTATCGGAGGCGGCTCGTCGGGAACTTATGCGGCGATAAGATTGAAGCAGATGGGGCATAGTATTGCGGTGATTGAGAAGAAAGGGCTACTTGGTGTAAACAACACCCACCTCATATTCCCCTTTTATGAGCAGAGCTGATCTTCCGAAGGGGCATGCTGAGACCTACAGAGATCCTGCTACCGGGGAATTTGTCGATATTGGAGTGGTCATCTTTCCAAATACCACGGTGGTGACCGATTACTGGCGTCACTTCAATATCACAATGGCAAAGAGGAACGTCACTGGGGGCGTAACCGATCTAGTTGATTTCTCGACTGGGAATCCATTCAACGCCTCCAGAACTTATACCACAAACGAGACTGCTGCAGCATTCCAAGCTTATGCTGTGGAAGCGCTGAAATATCAATTCCTYGCGAATGGCTGGGACCTTCCTGACCCAGTTCCGGAAGATTTGCTTCTCCCCTTTGGCGACTTCGTGACCAAATACAAGATCGAAGCTGCTGTATCTATAATCTACTCCGTATGTCAGGGAATRGGCGCAATCCTCGATATTCCAACGCTATACATTCAAAACCTCTTCGATCTGAGCTTACTCCTGTCTATCCAACAGGGATTCATTGGCCCGGCCACTGGAGATATTCATCAGTTATACGACAAGGCTCTTGCAGAACTAGGACCTGATGTTTTACTCAACAGCACTGTGATATCAGCAGCACGTCCTTCAGGCGGGAACTCTAGCTGGACAAAAAATAGCACTACASTTCTTGTACAGAGAGACTCGTGCGTACAGACCATCGAAGCGAAGCGTCTCATTATCAGCATACCACCAGTCATCCAGAAACTTCGGCCCTTTGGTCTCGATCAGCGCGAGTATGATATATTCTCTCAACTCCAGCCAGGCGGCTACTACACTGGCGTTATCCGCAACTCCGGGCTCCCCGAAACCGCAAACATCAACAATGTCAACCTTTCTTCGCCTTACGCCCTCTCTCCCCTTCCTGGAGTCTACGGCCTCAACCCCACTGGAATCCCTGGTATCTTGAACGTCAAATACGGAAGCGTCTCTCCACTCAGCGACGAATACGTCAAGAACGACATTCTATCTTCTGTTCGGYGTGTTGCCGCTGCTCAAGGCATCACGAGCAACCCGACTTTAGACATCTATTCCAATCACAGCCCTTTTGAGCTGAAAGTCCCTGAAGATACTATTCGAGGTGGTTTCTATGGGAGAATGGAGGCGCTGCAAGGGTACAGAGGAACGTTTTGGACGGGTGCTGCGTGGCGGGCGCAGGAATCTGCGAAGTTATGGTCTTTGATTGAGAGCAAGTTGCCTGAATGGATTGCAAATCTGTAAATTTTCTTCCCAAGGGTTGGAAATCTGGAATATGTTCATTTGTCATTTTACTGCCACTCAGCCATTATATAAATGCGATTGATTGAGTATCTCTTCTGCATTGTCCTTTCATGTCTCCAACGAAGTTCAGTCATTATCTGGGTCATCAACACTGCTCCCAGAAGTGGCTGGGATCCGCAGTACAAACTTGGTTCAAGCAATGTCTAGGTTCATTATTGACATTGCCTTGAGCCGGTTGGGATTGTGGCGCAAGCACAGGTGATCAGATGCTCCAAGGAGGTACCATTTTCAGACACACTTAGTCAGAAGTTTGCAGGTGTTTCTGGGGGCTTATATTCAAGAAGCAGAAGCAGTTGCTAACGCTGAACCTAACGCCCGGATTCAACCCCACGATGGCACCCTAAACGCCAACGAATCTCCTAGCAATATGTCCCTGGAACTCCATTCAATGCCCACTATTCACATTCATCCACTCCTCCAACTTCTCTTAACGAAGGATGACGCATTTACCGCAGCGGACATGAGCGCACTTGGAGCACTCGGCCTCGGTGAGGGCAGTCTTGGTGCCGCACTATTGCCATGTTAGGATGATGATGTGAAGAATGGAGAGAGACGAACGGGTTGCTGTGTAGTATTCTGCTTGGTGGCATCTCCGTGGGGTGCGGTGCACTGCCATTGAGCGCCGGCATCTGCACAACGTTGAAGTTAGTATTTTCATATCTCATTTATTTTCAAGCGGAGCACTAGACACAACACAATACATGATATTAAAATAGGGGCTCGAGGAGGGTCCATGATCAAAGAACCGGTGTGACTTACGGGCGATAGGGTGGAAGCCAGTGCTGGCCCAAGTCTGGCTGTTCTTGCCTGGCGGAGACATTGTGATAGTGTAGTGAGCGGGTAGTTGATAGTTGCTTCTTTGATTAGAAGTGTATTGTATTGCAAAGTTGCGAGAAGGCAAGTGCAAAGGATTGTGTTGAAGAGATCAAGCCATGCTCCCTCTTAAATAGACCGGAGACTTCGTCGTATTGAATTTGATCGAACGCAATTCACATTTCACATACGCTCCTTCCCAGCGCAACTCGATTCAATCCCGACTCTCACCAAAACGGCCCATTCTTCAACCAGGTCCAGCCAACCACACTCTGTGTCTCCCATTTTGCGCCTCTCTAYTTGGTCTTGGATTATCTGGAATCGTGACAGCCGCTGCATTTCACGTGTTTGCACTTTTAACACTTAGTTCGCGAGTTGAGGTTCCTTTTCGGACATTGTACGTGATGTCAGTATCTTAGGTGGGAGAAGGGGCGGACAAATCTTACGGGTGATCAGCAAACCCCATTGGGAGGAGTCTGGCAGCATATCTAGGACCCAGGATCTTCGTGAGGGCTTATCTATCTCGCACGTGTGCGAAGTACTTAGGAAGTCCTTTCTATTTCCYAGATCTTTAYAGCTGAATATCGTTGTGAGTCGTATATTTGGGAAGTGTTGGTATGCCGATGCTAAARCACGCGAGAATCCGAACAGGAAGTGTGGATTTGAAAGAAAGAAAAGTGTGATTCAAAACCAAGAATGAGATCGTTCATGGAAGACTTGGCCTATATCAATCATGATGAATCATAGCATCAAGAAAATATGCGGGTCATGAATGCTCTGGGGTAATTGAACAGACCTCGTTCTGGTGCTATTTCAAGATCTCGACAAGAGAGTATCATACTTTCTTACCACGCTTCTTTTTGCGTTTATTCCTATCTTCTCTCGCCAACACCGACCCCTCAGCCTCTCCAGCCACAGCCACGTCTTCCGAAGGCTGATTTCCACCAGATTCTTGTTGAGGCTTTACAGTACATGATTTGCATCTTTGATGTACACATAAACCGCAGACCTCTCTGTATAATGCGTTTCGCGTGCCACACTGCAAAGCATCAGCAGTCAAGTTTTTTCAAATGGGGGCTAGGACTTACAGGAGCAGCTTGACCGCTCCACATTTTCCTCATCYGGCGGTGGCAGCAAAACCAATAGAAGCCCACATATTGCCACTTTCGTTTTTGTATTTCTGTAGGGTTTGCCCGATTAGTTGGGAGGAGATCCAGCATGGATTCGGCTGGGCGGACGGACATTTTGATATTGATGTACTGCGGGAGTGGAGTGATAATAGATGATGAGACTTGATGAGGAAAAGGAGGGTGAGAAATATGTTTGAGAGAGCAACTTATTATGATTAGAGTTGAACTTATTCTTTGAACTCATCAGAAGGCCCAGCCGTTCTGTTATTCACACAAAGACCCGTGACTCCATAACAGCAGTTTAAGTAACCCAACGTCCATGAATCCCATTAATCTGCTTCAGCATAGCCTTTCATCCGTGGCTTCTTTGGATCCTGGATCTGTCGCCTCCACTGCAAGCAATGGAAGTCAGCATTGCTCGATTTAGAAATTTTGGGAGGTTCGGGATTAGTTGAATATCTCAAAGCTCCTGAGATAACGAATATACTGGCAGCTGGTAATAGAAGTACTAAAGTCGGTACTCCTTAACTCCAAATAGAGAGCAAATTACGCAAAAAATGTACATACCACTTGACAACTCGGGCACTTCGTATGACTGCACTTATTGCAGGTGCGGCCTTGACGCCCATCGTTCTCAGCACCACACTTCCAAATACCATCAGTTGTGATGTACGCAAGGACGTATAGGATCACTCACAGATATTCGGAATGGTCCTGCACCGAGGTCACGAATTTGAATATCGCAGCAAATCCAGAGCTCGTCCGGGATCGACATCTTGATGAGTMTGTAATACTTGGTTGCTTGGCGTGGGCGAATTCTGCGGACTGTGATTCGATGTCAATTTAACGAGGATTTTGTGTCGTGTGCCCCTCCGAGAAGAATGGCGTATGATAAATACTGCACTCTAAGGTGGGTGTATCATCAGTCGTCGCTGAATGGACACGTTGGAAACGGTGATTGGATTGATCGCGGGGTTGCCATTCACGACAACACAATACAACAATTGAGTGTAACGGTCGGGTCCATGCGACCTTGAATGAACTTCTTGTTTAGATCCTGGTAGTTCTCATATTACATTATGAAGGCGACCCTCAGGGGGGGACTGGCTGTCATCAATCCAGTTCTCCCAATATTTCAGGCCCTCTATACTTTCCTCTCTGCAGAGTGCGCCTCTCTCTTCTGCCATTTCCAGTTCCTCTTCTGMAACGCCTATACTCCATCCAAAGCGTTCAGCTGCGTCTTGAGCGGTAACACCTCGACCGAATAGCTGCCAATCCCATRCAAGCTCCTTTTCTGGAGGGAAAGAATGCAAATCACTGAGCCAGAGAAGCAGTGTTTTGATAGTCTTCTCATCAGTACGATCGCTTGCTTGAACCACTAAGACGCCACTTTTGAATTGTCGTAGACGAACCGGAAGCTTCAACTTCTCCCAAAGCCTCGCAGCCTTCTCGAAGTCTAAAGGACTGACAAGTTCCACGCCCCCTCGCGCGCGATTGAAAATGGCCCAAAGATCCACGAGGCTGATGATCCCACCAGCTTTCCGAAGTACACCTCTGGCATCGTCTGTCAAAAATTCGGCCAAGTTCCTTGAAAGCTCCGAGATGTATAAAGATTCTGAGTTACTGCCTCCTCCTAGCATATCCTTTGTAGTCACAAGTCCTAGTGCATTTGCAACTGCACTGGTTTCTGAAGCTCCAGTTCCGTTAGAGCTTGCGAATGATTCGGCAAGAGCTACAATCTCTTTAGCTGATGCCATCAAKGCCTCGAGGTCCTCGAAGGCGTTCCCAATTACAAGCTCATTATTCTTTCGAACTTCGAGCTGTCGTTGCACCAGACCGGCAATGCCTGCTGTCTTGGATCTTTCTCCAGGCGGTGTTGATGATCCGGTTTCTGAACCTGCAGGTCGATATGGCTTCGGAACTGGAGAAGCTCCTTGAAGAAGCCACCTGCGTTGCGTCATGGATTCTTTCAAACGTTCAAGAAATTTCTTGTCGCCTCCAGCACGAAATGACAGCTTGATGCTTTCGACATTCTCCATACCCGGCGCCGGCAAATTATTGAGCACTGGGCCAGGAGATTCCGGCCTTACTGTGGGCGTTGAGGTATCTTCGGAAAGTAATCGAGCCCCACAGATTTCGCATTCTCGTAAAGATGGATGATTTAGGAAAGTGCATCTAGGGCACTGTATCGATCCTCCATTGCTGGTATTTCCATTTAATCTATCGTTATCTTGGATCGGAGAAGGCCCGACCCATATGTCAGATTGCGGTCGAGCTGCATCTACGCGTCCACGAACGGGAAGCGGCGTTCTCGCAGGCTCGGAAGGTGGGAGGATTGGACGAGTGGTTGCATTTGATATTGCTGATTTCAAGACATGAGCAAATTGCGGCTTGATACCACAACTTAAGCAAGGAGCGAGCGGGGCACGGTCGCTTGCTATCACTGGATCGAAATTCGACGGCACTGGATTCGAGAAAGAGCATATCGTACAGATCCAAGTGGCAGTACTTGCTGGTATAGGCTCGGGTGTAGGTAGATGAAAAGGGCTGTCTGCTCGAGACGAGGGAGAGGAGGTGGCGCTCCTGCGCGGGGGATACAGGTTTGATATTGCTCGATTTTGTACTGAGGATCGTTTTGAAGGCTTCGGGACCAGGGTGATCTTCGCAGAGGACTTAAGGAAGCCAGCCTATCCAAAATTAGAAGAGGGATTCCAAATGTAGCTTCTCAAAGACATACGTAGAACTCATATCGGTCAACTTCTTTCAAATCTATCGCAGTGGAATTCTTTCTGGGGTCTTCATTGTCGACGTAACATATTCGATGAGACGTCAAATAGACTTGTCCATTCTGATAATTGGGAATTTTGAGGTTTCTGCGCAKAGTATTGTCAGAGCCGCCATCTCCAAACTCGTATATGTCCAGCAGCGCAGCTGAACTCACCCCTCATACAACCCCACATTGTCCTGTACAAACAAGAGCACCTCATCCAGTAAGTATGCCGGCCTTAACGCAGTAGTGAGGTCTACTGTCTTTAGAAACATCCGGGCCAGCCATGTGCCGTCTTTAGCTTTGGCTCTGGCTGGTGCAGTTCGAAAAGGCTGTCACAAAGGTCAAGAGAAGAAGAGAAGAGAAAGAGAAAGGAATGGAGGTGAGCAAGCAGCTTGCTGTCGTGCTATCGATCACGGATGTGCACATGCGCGATTGCTTATCGTGGGTTGTTAGTGACCAGATATGCGCGGGTGTGGTGTCTTGGTATATTGCAGTRTTGAGCACGCTACTGCAAATAGCCGACACTGAGTCCAGATCGGATTTCTGTTCCCTTCCCCTTCCCCTTCCCTTTCCCCGTTCTTTTYGACTTCTGCCTCCTCCTCGTCGACTCCTACCCGCACAACTCTCTTTGTACCCGTCGTGATCATATGAATCGCTCCACTAACCCTCTCAAACATAAGAAGCAACGACCCACGAGATTCCTTGGATGTTCGCCACGATGAACTCTCCTTGGGTCCCACAACCGCCACCACCGCCTGGCACGCAAGGGCAGCCGTACGCTTATCAAGGTCGGTCACAGAAGCCGTTCTCCTCTCAACCCTCCACATCTTCCGAATTTGCTGCTGACCCGTCTTCAGCTCCACCCGCATATCACACTGTGCAAGTACGGCAGTCTTTCGCTCAACCTCCCCTTCATTACGCCCCGATGGTTCAGCAGCCCCCTCCTCCCCCATCACAACTCGCCGAAGCCCCTGAAAAGAAGAAGATAGACTGGCCCGCCTCTGTTCGCAACTATGTTGCGAGGTCGTTTGAGCCCTCCCGCATGCATCCGGACGTACCTAGAGCCGAAATGGAAGCCAAGTTGAAGAAAACTATTCAAGCTGCTACTGATAGCAATACTCTCTACACTCTTGACTGGGATAACTTACCCTTGCCACAAGATATCATCATTCAAGAACGGGCGCGAGCCGCTCGAGCCGCTCAAGAGGCGTGGCAACGGCAGTCCGTGGATATGCAACTGGCTAGTAATGGTTTTGTCGATCTTTCGACATTCAAGAAAAGGAAGTCCCAAGAGCTTTCTGGAGACAATGAGGATTCACTTCCACCTTGGCGTGTAAGTAACGCTCGCAATGGATTCGAAGATCGTGTCACGTTTCCCGATAAGCGACAACAACCCTATCCGGACGACCATCTCAAAGGTACAAGTAAGTTTCAGAAGAACCTTGAGAAGCGACAACGTCGATTCGACGGTGGATACAAATCTTCGTACAAATCTCCATCACCTGAGCCGGCCTCCGGTCCCGTCGTGGGGACATGTCAAACCCTCGAGAAGCAGTATTTTCGCCTGACATCAGCCCCCAACCCATCCCAAGTCCGCCCTGAAAGCGTCCTTAGGCAATCTCTAGATCTATTGAAGAAGAAGTGGAAAAAGGAGGGCAACTACTCTTACATTTGCGACCAGTTTAAATCTATACGTCAGGATCTTACTGTCCAACGCATCAAGAATGCGTTCACCGTCACCGTTTACGAAATCCATGCCCGGATCGCTTTGGAGAAAGGCGATCTCGGTGAGTATAATCAATGCCAGACCCAGCTCCGTGCTCTCTACGCACAAAATTTGGGAGGAAATCCAGTGGAGTTCAAGGCGTATCGTATCCTGTATTTCATTCATACATCTAATCGCACCGCATTGAACGACGTTTTGGCGGATCTAACCACAGCAGAAAAGCAAGAGAGGGCGATAAAGCATGCGCTTAATGTTCGTTCGGCATTAGCTCTGGGCAACTACCACAGATTCTTCAGGCTCTACCTCGACACACCCAATATGGGTGCCTACCTTATGGACATGTTCGTCGTCCGAGAACGTCTGGCAGCTATGTCAAACCTTTGCAAAGCGTAAGTCCTTGTCCCATTCCTCCATGATCATTGCTAAGTATTTCCAGATACAAGCCAGACGTTTCCCTGAGATTTGTCACCGAAGAACTTGGATTCGAGTCCGACGGCGACGCCGCACAATTCATCTACGATAACAACGGCCAAGCTCTGCTCGAAGAAAAGGAAGGGAGCTTCCGATTCCTCACCGGCAAGGCAGGCCAAGTTTTCGAAGTCGCAAAGAATTCGGCTTTCAAAAGAATCGATATCAAGGGGCAGCTTTAGCCCTTGATTCCTCGCACGTGGAAACCCTTACAACATTGCTACTATCTATGTGTAGCTTGGTGTGATCGGATCTTTTTTATCCATTTCCTCTCACCTTTCACTCAAACTACAAACTAATCTTACTCGCGATGCCTACGAAGCGCCGGTTGTCCTCCTGGATATCAGTGACGATGTTCACGAATTGGATCGCTCTGGCTGCTCATTGTCGGCAAGCATCGGGCCCAGTCTGATGCATCGGTACGATGTAGTGGCCCTGCTTCTTTTATCTTTCCTTGACGATTGCGATCCGACTTCTTGTCTATACCCCCTTCCTGCATTGAGTTTTTCGGCGACGTGACAATGAGGGCGTTGGAGGTGTTATTTCGGGCATGGTTGTTCTGCGACACAAGATCATGGATTGCATGATACATTTTTGCGTGAAGAGGTCGTTTGTGTGTAGTGTTCCGCTTGTGGTAGGAGCTCTATCCGAGAGCCTTCAAGCAAAGCATCTTGGCAAAGCATTACACATAGAGGCAATCAATCAAATTAAAAAGTTCTAACTGATAGAGTCTATCATTGTTCGACTGTGCCAGCGATTGCTTTGGTCAGATATTCTTCCCTTAGAGCTTAGAGAAAAATTTCACGCCCCATACAGCTTCTCTCAATGCCACTTGCCTTGATTCCACTTTTGTTATTCTGTTCCTCTTGATTTCCTTCAAAGCAAAATTCTCCTCACGCCCGCAATTCTCACCAGCCCCCATCCAATCCCCCAGCTCCCCAATACTCCAAGCCCTCCGCAAACAGCCGTTTTCACCAAACTACCAGCTCTCCACCCTTCGAAAGCAGTCTGCACTCCCACGCATACAACCGGGTGTACTAGGAACGCCGCATACGAATACCGGCCTACGCTTCCCCAGCTCCTCTTCCCCCATTTCTTCCTCTCTAAAAGGCTCAGAAGGCTAGAACCGAGCAGAAAGCCTGTAGTCTCGTTCCAGATAGCATAGCAAAAAGCGAGGGGGTTGAGGCTGCCGGTCAAAGTAAGTTGATTTGTGCTGGGGGCAGGAGCCTGAGGATGCAGGTCCCCGACACGACACTACTTGCTAGTAATGCGTTGAGTCTTCTTGGTGTGAGAAGAGAAGGCGAGATGGGCGTTGAGCGTGTGCCTAGGGTATGAGAGATGAGATATTGGGGAAAATAACCAAGCTGGACGTTCAGCGGCTTGAAGACCCTGGTAAGCGGACTTAGGACTTGGAGCTGGATGCTGGATGCGATATCTAGGAGCATCGTTGGCYAGAATCCGAGGTGGGGGAGGTTGATAGGGGGAGYAGCGAGTAGATGGTGTCAAAGAGAACGAGYAAGGAGGGGTACCAGACTGGGCCTCGTACACTCATAGTGCTTTTCCAATGGCCTATCAGTAGCTCAAGAAAGTCCAGATGCTCGCTACGGAAGAAGGCCATTAAGGCAAGCTGCATCGGCGGTCCAAGAAGCGTATATACGGCAACGGGAATACCAAGCTTTAACCACTTCGTCTTCAAGAATTCCCGGACGGACTTCTTCCGGCTCAGGCATTGAGCAGACATTGTGCCAGATAGGTAGAAGAATGAGCCCATGAAAAACGACTGGTTTACAGCATTGAAGGCTACGAGAAGGGGAGAGAAGCCTTGAGTGTAATGTGAAGAAGCATAGGGCCAGGAGCCGAAACCGCCAAATGAGATTGAGGTGTGGTGAACAATGACAAGGGCTGTGAGGAAAGTGCGGAGGTTGTCAAGGTGGTAGAGCCTCCCGGTTRCAGCCTTGGAGTTCGATTGTCCCATTTTTGGTGGTGTTTTAGAGGAGATTGAAATCCGAGAGACTTATGAAGAGGCAGGCATGGCGAAGTAGCGTTAGGAGGTTAAAGACTTAAGTTATGGCTTGGCAGAAGTGACAGACGCGTGTGCCTCTCGGCCACTTGCATAATACGGTATGATCATTCTCCGAGCATAACAATGGGACACTGATGGGCACTTCTGCGAAATTTCCACATGAAGATGCCGTGGATTCTTGGAAGCCTGGATCGATCGCGGTTCGTTTTACAGTTGGCTGCTACGGCTGCTTACTTGATATCTCTGACATAAGCAGATAGAGCTTGATATCGAGCTTCACTTTGCCCTCAGGATATAGATGTAGGGATCCGTTAAGAATATGTCCTTTTGATCGTATCATTCAATACTACTTTAACATCCGTCTAAAGACCGCTGTACATTTGTTCAGCTTCAATAGATTGCGAACTTTACTTTTGTTGCTGGCTGGAGAACTGCTCGGAGCAGGTTGGAATCTGGAGTAAAGTGTCAGYTGTCGCAACTATATCCCAAATTATCGAGAAACTTACTTCTTTCTCCCCATCTTGCTTTGAAGAGCTAAGCCTTCAGACGCTTTCCCCTCTAATGAACCTAGAGTTCATGGCCATATCGAAGCGTCAATAGGCAGATTTGGAAGCTACGATCTTCTCGTTCCTTCTCTTACATGATTGTTACCATCCTTCAAGTTCACACCACGATTTCACACCACGACATGCATACTCATGTGCTCCACCGCATCTTTGATGCTGGTCATCCACCTCAGATTGATGCAATACGGACATTTGATGGGTTGTTCACCGACTTCTCTCAATGCAGCTGTACTCTTGTTGGGAATGACTGGCGCGACAACTCCGTTAGCAGCATGAAGTGGAAATGGATGTGAGTTCTGGTTTGGTGGAGTCGCGTKATTCCTATTCCCATTTGCGTTCATATTCCCGTTTGCATTCATATCACCAAAGACTTGGTTCGAGGGTTCAATCGTGCTGTCGCTGCCCATATCCAGACTCGGATTCCGATGAGAAGTCTCTGGTCGTTGAATATGGTTATTCTGTACCTGTACGGGAGTTTCTGGCCCAGCTGCTTCCCTCTTCTTCAATATCTCCGTCTTCGCGCGCCTGCACTGCTGCAAGTGAACCTCGGCGCCGTATTCCCTCAACAGACACTCCCTGATCTCCATCGGCGTCGTCTCCTTCGTGACATTGATGAGCCTTGGTAAGATCTCCATTAGAAACGGTAGTCTCGACGCAGAATTTCTCTGCACCTTCGGCAGCACAGGCACAGTGACCGGGTCCGTGGGATTTCCCTGCCTATCAACTGGCCCCAAGACCCTCGCACCACCTACAATGTTTCCCTCCTCATCCTGCCGGATGCCCACTCCCACAGGGCTCATATCCATCCCGTTGCCCATGCCCAGCCCCGGATGCTGGTGTTGCATCGTGAGCGGGCTGGGGCTCCACTCCACGCCATTCAGACAAGTATGCATTTCCTTCAGCACCGTGACCCTGGCGAGCGGCTCGCGGCCATTCTTGCGCTCCCAATTGCAGCGGATGACGAACGGGCAGTTGGGATCGCGCTTGCAGCCTACGCGCACGCGGCCGGTGTCTGATTTCAGGATGCGCGGCTCGAAGTGGGCTTCGATGGCCCAGGCGTGCAGGGCCTCTTTGAAGGCTTTGAGGGTTGGGAATTCGTCGCGGAGGTGCAGTGGTGGCATTGTAGCGGGGGTTGACCAGTTGTGGATACTCGATAGCGATAAGGAAGGAGGGAGAGGTATTTGACGTTGGGGGAGGGCAGCGAGGAGACGTCCTTTGGGCACGCGAGGATGTGGCACGGCTCGCAGATGGGCTAGCGTGATTTCAACAGCCGCTATTTTTGGGTCATCAAAGCTCGGGATCCTGCTCGCCCTGCTCAAACAGACAGCCCCCTGCCTGCGTATGCACAACACCCTACGCTAGCTGCAAATGCTACCCCTCRAGTTGGAAGCTTGTTTTTTTAAAGCCAAGCTTGCAGTCTGACGGAAAGATCAGGGCGTCGTTGACGGCTTGCAAAGAGCTTCCAATAGCCGCCTCTAGACCCCGAAGGCCCCAGAACTCAATCTCGATCATTGCTTTTGAATTGCCATCACTATATCTTATAGCTACTGCATACCTCCTCTTTCCCTGGTTCGTCATCACCACGCATAGCTAGCCGATCCTTCCATCCTTCCCAGGTAACAAACGAAAAACCGTGGTATGTCCAGCTCGTCAAAAGATATGCAGCCCAGCGTTCGAACTTATGATCTTGCAAAGAAAAGGCGAAATAATCAGTGACGGCTTAAAAATATCCAGCCATAGTACGCCGATCCTCCTATGTTCCTTCCCCATGAAATGTTGTGCACTGAAAAGGTTCTGCCTCAAATGAGTGTGACTCGGCYGACAGCGTCCATCAACGAGTGAAGTCAGCTATTACCGCCCCAAAAAGTCTGTACATCTGAAGCAGATTAAGAAGTTGTTAAGTGGCGAAAGTCCAGTATGTTCTAAAAGTCCRAGTGAGCCTGTCGCAGCTATTTGATCAAGCACATCTTAAAAGGATGTCGACCGGCTAGATGGCTGACATGACAGGTATGTTGTGACCAACTGCCAGATCAGTTGTACTCAGCGTAGATGATGAGCTTGTCGTTTCTCCGCAGCGCAGTATCCAGATCATTATTGCTTATCAAGCCTGGCTTTTCTCCACTGGATTCGTCCTTGTAGAACAGAGCTAACTCCTCTCCCGCTGGAATCTTTAGTCGATCTCGGATTTTTTCATATAGTTGTTGGAACTGAATGTCTGTGGGTACCCGGATCGCGATTAAGTCGTTTCCGAAATAAATTTTGACTTTCATCGCAGATGGCTGTTGGCCATTGAGACCTGGCGAGAGGGAGCTGTTAGACGGTTGTGAAAGAGATGAGGTTTGGCGGGTTGGCGCGAGGTTGCCATTCCCATTGGCAGAGAGTGAAGGTTGGTTTCTTTGATGTGGTGAATTTCTCGCTGGTGCGGCTGTGAGACCTCCCGAATAGCCTCCGCCGTTCAGATTGCCACGCGAGGATTGTCTTGATGCTCCATTGGATGGAGAATCGTTGGATGATTGTTGTGATCCTTCCGATAACCGGTACTCCTCATTTACGGCATTCGGATCCATTTCGTAATCCCCCTCTCTAGGTGCGAAGAATTGCTTCACGAGGGTACATCTCGAGATGTAGGGTGGTTGCGTGAGGAGGTTCTTCACATATGCGTCAAGGTTATGCTGCCGCCCTTCTGTAATCGCATCTGTAACGTAATTGACAGGACCAGGCATATATGGTAGAGTCCTTTTCTGTGTTCCCGTGTTACCAGCTTCGGCAGGAAATTCAGTCAAAAGCGCTATCTGGAAATCATAAAAATCTTCGTAATATCTGGACAGCTCCCAGTGCCGCCCATCCTCCAGTGCTGCTTCAATGACAAACCAATATTTGTCTTCGGCGAAGCAATATCGAGGTATCCGTGCAGAGATGGGTGCATAAAGCTGAGAGGTGGATTTGGCTGCGTAGGGATTGGGCTGGGGTTGACTTTGCTGGGTCATTCTGGATTGCTGCGACTGTCTCTGTTGCGCAAGTCAGTAGTCGCCAATCACTTACACTGTGATACTTACAAAGCCGTTTTGCTGACTCTGTCGAGCGCCCTGCTGAAGGCTCATCCGATCCATACTCTGCTCTATGCCCKGCTGCCCACCAGCTACTTCGAACTTCCCAAGTGTGATGCTGCTGTTTTTGTAATCCGCAGCCATTTTCTTCCATTCCTCCACTTTCGGAACGCCAGCCCTCTGAACCGCATCTTGCGCATCAGGTACCGCCTGGCCAGAAGTCATATCTCGTATTTCGATGAAGGATACGGGAATCAATCCAGGTCCTCCCAGCCTTCCAATCGGCTTCGCCACAAACCATTCCGGGTTCGATTGAGCAATGACTATAATCGCCTCCCCAGCCTTCGCATCCAACTCATCTGGCCGCTCGGCGGCAAAATCGTACATCACAATTCCATAAACCATTGCACCCGTCCCTTTCATCCCAGGTTTCGATGAACGGTTTGCGTCCGACCCAGCTAGAGTTCCGCCTGATGTGTCGGAATATCCAGAGTCGTGGTCGGGTAGTCGGACTGGTTGTTGGGACTTATCGGACTGCCCACTGTCCCTTTCCGTCTTCCCTAGGGCTTGGAAAAATGCTACAGGTACCAGCCCACGGGCATCTGGCAACGCTGGGTTGCACGCTTCGTACCAATCATTGTCATTTTCTCGTCCAATTACGTGAAAGAAATCGCCTTTTGAAAAAGATAGCTCCTGGCTTGATTGGGCCTCATAATCGTATAATGCGCGAATTACCTGGGCCGAGATCAGCGAAATTCTCAAGGGTTGGAGGCTGGCAGCAGACCTTCTTCGGAGGGACTATAGATACGGCTGCCTTGGGAGCTATAGATATATGCTGGACCTTGGTGTCCTTTTCACCCTTTATGCTGCGCCTGAGTGCCTATCGCCGAATCCTTGTGAGCGTCTAATCTCGACGTGACCCCTCGATCGCTGACGGAGCAGCTACCTACCTTCATATTGAAAATAGTCCCTCTCTTTTACGGCGCAGCACTCCGTACGAGGAGCGGGAAAAATGCGTCACACTCCGAGACGGTGCTGAGTCGAGCCACGCCGATGGTGGTCGTCGAGGGGGGAGCGGGTGGTGTTTGYTTGCTAGKCCTTGTTCTCGTAAATGTGGTGGCGGGCGACGGCGCGATGGGATGGGATGGGTAGGGAAGGGAAGGGAAGGGAATGCGATGTGGTGAGTCTGCGACGAGAGGATGCGAGGGAGGCAAGCACGCAGGCAGAGATCAGAGATCAGAAAATCAGAGCGGTCCCGTCGATTTGGGCCTTTGCATGCACGTCGCGGTTGTGGGAACGCTGTGGGGTGGAGAAAAGAGGACTCCTTCCCGTGGGAGCAAGATTGACGCTACGAGGTTGGGTCTGGCTGTCTGGCTGTCTGGCTGTCTGGCTGTCTGGCTTTAGAGCAGCGAGCCTTTGTTCGGTCGCGGTCGCAGGGGGGCGGGAAGGCGGAGGGAGGGGAGGGGGGCGTTGAGCCGAGAGGGCTGGAGGCTGGAGGCTGGAGGCTGGAGGGCAGGACGGCGCTGCCGAATGAGGGGCCAGACTGGCAATGCGCAACGCGCTCGCTCGCGCGCGCTCTTTATGCTCGTCGAGCACAAGGAACGCACAAGGAAMGCACAAAGACGTGATGGTTATGGTCCTGCTTGCACATGTGCCGGGACGCGTCCATGTCATGTATGCTTCCCAAGCAGACCCGCAAGGGGACGGGGACGGGGACGGGACAGGCGGGCGCTGAGCGTGGTTGCGGATCCAGCAGCTGCGACCTCCGTCCTTGTCGYGGAGAAGCATATCGTGCCCCAAGTACAGTACTGTACGGATCCCCGTGGGCCTGTGCCTGTGCCGGCCCTTATCGATAAACCTTTGGAGCGCGGTGCCTCTTCCCTTGCGCGCAACCAAGGTGCACCAGCGGGCAGCTTCCTCGCAGCCACTGGGTCGAGGGATCAGGACGGCATCAGGACGGCATCAGGACGGCATCAGGACGGCAKCATCCTCACAGCCTGCAGCCTGCATCGGGCCTGCAGTCTGCAGGTCCCRTTCGAGCCTTAATGGCCTCTTGCCCCGAGTTGTCAACGGACGCCCAGCTGCATCTGCGCTCCGCTGCTGTTGCGCAGTTGATGCCCGCCGCCAGCCKCCAACATCCAATCGTCCCCGTCCGCGCTAGGGCTACCTATCTACTGTACCTATGCGAACCGCCACAACGGCGGCTGTCCTTGGCACCCACAAACCTTACTGGCCAAATGCAGGGCTGAGAAGGTCCGCCGGGTCCATTGCCRCTGTCACATTTGCCACAGCCACTGAGAGATGTCCTCTTGCTTTCTCCGTCCAGTTGCTGGACTCAACTCCAAGACTCCAGCAGTCCAGCAGTCCAGGAGTCCAGCTCGCTGAAGCATTTCCTCCACGGCAGCAGATAGATGGATTTGGAGGATCCAGTGTGGACTCTCGACTGAGAAGCCCAAGCTGCGGATCATTTCGCGTCCCGTGCAGCGTGGCATGCCTGTCAGCCTGCTAACTTCTCGTGGCAAGTCGTCGCCGCATTACAGCAGCGCCCAAAGGAACTAGTTTGCCAGGGTGCCCTTTCTTATGCTCGATATTTCTTATCGATCGGGACGGGCCCCTCGAATGGACTTCTGGCTGAAACAAGCAAACGGCTATCTTTGGAATCGAGCCTCTTACCAATCCAAATTCATGATACCAGGACGTTTTCCTTGATGGAAAAAGCAGACATTCGTAACTGGYATTTGGTCCCGGCCAGCAAAAGAGCTAGCCCTTCTAACAAAACTTCAAATCCAAAGAAACTACACCCCGCTTCCCTAGTCAGTCCAGGCCAACAGATCAACAGCGATCATCTATTAGCGAAGAACTTTCCCAAAAAGTCAAATACTTCCCCGGCAATGAGCAGCTACCCGCGGACCTCGTCATCGCGACGGAGAACCTCAATGCAATGATCCCTTCCCATGGGACCTCAAAATAACCTCCTCCAGAATTCTTCCAGAAGCCCTCAACCCCACACAGACCTTCCAGCATCTCTGTAACAATTCATGCACCAGCGGGACGTCTGCTTCCCGAACTCCCAGCCCTCTCCCGCCAACAGCCGGAAATTAGTGCCTCCTGTGCAGCTACGGCTCCTGTACAGTAACCTTAAAAACCATGCCCAGAGTCGATAAGATGCTAGAAATATCGTGCACTAGGCATAAGGTGGATAGAAGGCTGAAACGCGGGTGATGGTCCGTTCGGAAATTTTGGCCGCTCTGAGGGGTTCAAGGTTTGCTCCGTCCTGTTTCTTTTCCCCGACTCAGAGCCAGAGGCCAGAAAGGCCATCTTTTTCAGAGAATAATTTATCTAGAATGGGAAGTGATAGGTAGAGTGTAAGCAAAGGATGCGTTTTGAGAGCACGAGGAAGTACGAATCCTTCTTCTCTGCATAGGCGGGTTTCAGGGGCCTCGCTAAAATTCAGGGGTCGCAACGTTCCAGTGTACGATCTCTCCATGTTTCGAATCGATCAGATCACGGGTGGGTTCGTTTCTCTTCTCGAGGGGCTGGTGATAGAGCGTAGGGCGGCGTTATGAAATTTGATATCAAGTGAGGCATTTCTATGATTCTGGCAAGAAGGCCGAAACCATCCAAGCAGCTACCAGAACTTCTTCTCTGGTTGGCCATACATCTTTCCTTTGAGCTCAATTGTGCCTTTTTTCAATTCTCCTCTAACTGTGCTCGTTTATTGGAGAAAGTGCTATCAAGTTTCAATTCAGTCAAATTTATCACCATTTCTCCCTTTGCCCATGGCATGTCATGAAATTCCTGGATCTTGAGTTATTGCCTATCTTCCCCTCGTTGCTGACATTTCTACCTGGCATCGTTGCATTCAACTGAACAAGCCGTTGGGCCCCTGGCCTATTACTTGACGGGGAATTTTAGATATGATTTTGGAGGCTCTGCAGCATTTCCTCGGATTAAGCCAGTGCAATGATCTTGAATAAACTTGTATGATCTAGCTTGAAGTCATCTCGTACTCCCGTCGATATAGGAAATGAAGGCCTCAATGCTCAATATGACTAGAATCTCTACCCTGTCAGTCGGTTGGCCGTACCTGCTGTCATGAGCATGTTCTCTGTTAAATTGGAATCGACGTTCAATAAGGGGAATGCAGGAGAGGATGCTGGAGAGATAATTGCTATATCTATATCATTAGAAATTCATCTAAAGAGCCGCAGCAAGTACTGATATACCTCGCCCAGTTTAACTTAAATCACCGTCCCTCCAACTTCTACCCAGCACTATTCCTAATCTTCGCATCCTCTACTGCACCTTCCCAATCCGCTCTGGCCAACCACCACCCCTCAGCAGCCGCAACCAAGCCCAGCGCAATTGCAACACCTGTCCAAAGGCCTTCCAGTTCCCAATGCAGCCCAAATGCCGTGCCAAAACTAATCGGCATCGCTACCACATAATAACAGATCAGATTAATGTACCCGCCTATCTCCTGGTAACCGAGACCGCGGAGCAAACCGTTGCAATTCGCAGCCAGCGCGTCGAAGAGCTGGAAGGCGGCGCAGATGGGCAGGACGGTCGAGACGAGCCGGATGACTTCAAGGTCTGAGGTGAAGAGTTGGGGGATGTAGAAGCGAAGTGAAGAGAGGAGGATAACGTTGAAGACGCCAACCATAGTTGCTACAACAAATGCCTGCTCAAAATCAGTATTCCTATTTGACAGCAGGACGCTTTGGGTACTCACCACTTTGGCACTTGTTTTTGCTGCTTCCGAGAGCGTTGCTCCAATCAAGTTCGCGACGCGCGTGGAAGCCGCGATGGAGATCGGGAAGGGGAACTGGAACGTGATTGCCGTAATGGTGCTCAGTACGCTCTGGGCCGCGAGATGGGATGTTGAGAAATAGCTTGATGCTAGTGTCAGAATTTCGAAGGCAAGGAATTCTGCCTCGACCATCACAAGACCAGGTAGAGCAAGTTTGATCATTGGACCTATCGATGTCAGCACTCGATCAGAGAAAGAGGATCTATAGTCTTACCCCAATTTCGAAGGGCTTTCTTTGTGAATCCATTCCAGCATTGTCGTCCATCTACAAATCTGACATAGAGCAGAAGCAAAAGCGGCAGAAGGTTATCAGTGATAGCCACAGCAATTGGAGCACCAATAAATCCCCACTCAAACTGCCACACAAACAGCCAATTCATGAATGCATTTAGGGGCGCTGCAATAAGCAGCACATAGGTAGTAGCCGAGAACAGCCCCTGAGATTGCACAAATCGCTTGCCAGCCTCAAAAGCGCAATATCCAGGAGCTCCAAGGAGCAAGACCCTCAAGTAGAGACCAGCAAGTCTCGCGGATTCCTTCTCGGGAACGATCGCTTCGAGGATCTTCTCGGCTGAGAGCCAGATGATGCCAATTGGTACCGTGAGAGCCCATAGGAAATACACCATCCTCTGCAACTGCAATCCAACAAGATGTTTCTTCCCCGATCCATAGGCTTGCGCACATAGAGTATCCAAACTTGTAGCCAGCCCCTGATATATAGCATACCCACTGATATTCGCAGTCATACTCGCCAAACTGACGGCACCGAGCTCCAACGTGCCCAGATGTCCGACTGTAAAGATACTAGCAACCGTGAGAGAATATTGCAAGAGGAATGTGACGACCAGAGGAACAGCATATCTCCACAACGTCTTTGCTTCTCGCTGCCATGTCGTTTTGATCTTGCCTGCTGCCACAGCTGCCTCCCATTGCAGATTCAGCCGCTCATGCTGCGTTCTTGCTGATTCTTGAGCTCCATTTGGTAATAATGCTGAGGTCTCAGAGGGCTGTGCTGTGAAGATAGGATCAGAAACATCTTCTACATCTGGCTCTAGTTTTGGTCTTCTAGAGCTGAATATCCGTCTATACAACGCATTGATAGCACTTCTCTTAGGAGGCCCCGGGTGTTTAGGAGGCGCAAGATGGTTATCCCTCAACAGACTCCTCTCTTCGTTCCTTGATTGCTTCTTCTCTTTCTTCGTCAAGTAGGTAGATTCCGCACCATGAGGCGTGATCGCAGGCCTTGTGCCACCAAAGGCCACAAAGCTTGGTCTCCGATAAGAGCTAGCCATTGAGTGCTGGGGAGCATCTGGCTTGACGGTCGACGCATCTGATCCATCTTCCTCAGAGCTGCTTTCGTCGCTATCATCTTCTGGCTGCTCAGCTTCGTCCTCGGAGCACTCGTCGATATCACGTGCGATAGATTCGTGTGCTAGAGGCGACTGGGAGAGATAGGAGCTGCTGAATGGAGAGCGGGCAATAGAGCTCTGCCGCCCGCTTCTTTCTCCTATCGCTTGAGGTGCCGACATGGTAACATATGTTGTGGAAGCGGAGCACTGCTGATTGCCCCGCCACGGCTATGATAGCTACGGCTCACTGGCTGCAATTTCTGCGATCGGAGACGATTGGCTTGAAATGTCTTGGAAATTGCAAGCATAGATATCAAAAGCAGAAGAAATTCGGGACACCCAAGAGCTGGGACACAGTTATGCAGCGAGAAAGCAAAGGAAGAGAGCAAGCAACTGGTCGCTGGTCGCTGGTCGCTGGTCTATAGTCACGGCGAGCAGCCAATGGACAAGCGCTATGAGTAACAGCTACAGCCGCGATAGGCAAGTCTATCCTTCAGCCTTCAGCCTTCTGGCATCCCCGCCCTAGACTCCAGCACCCCACGTGCATCCCTGCGCACTCGCGATCCAAGACCTTGTCAAAAACCGCCGGATGATCCAACTTCATATACAGAGCTCCCCCACAGCTCCAGCCTGATCTGATCGCTCAAATGCCTCTGCCGGGGGACGACGAAGAGGCTGCTTCTCCCAGGAATAGCTACAGGCCACTCGGAATTCCCCTTGGCGCAAAGCCTGTCAATGTCTCCGAGTACGTGTGTTGCACAGATGTTGCACCAACTTTCTTATGTGAAGTTGACCCGATCTACCCATAGCGTCTTCTATCGTGCGACAACGACTAATAGAAACGACAGACAAACAGAACCCCGCCAGATCCTCTGCCTCCCACCCCTCCTCGGCCCCCTCCTCTTCGACAACACCGACAGCGATGCGCGAGACCACTGCGCAAATGAGCGCACATTCCTATCCTACCTCCGCCTCTCTCTATACATGGCTGTTGTCAGCATAGCCATCGTCATAAGCTTTCATCTCAAGAGCCAACCCTCGCGTCTCGAGCTCCGCATGGCTAAGCCGCTGGGGATAATTTTCTGGGCCTTAAGTGCTGCGTGCTTATTTCTAGGGTTTGGGAACTATGTCAAGACGGTTAACAAATATTCGAGGAGAGCTGCGATTGTGCAGAGTGGTTGGAAGACACAGACGGTGAGTGTGCTCTTGAGGAAGTGGAGAACGGAGATATTTGCTGATGAAGAGGGCAGATTTTAACAGTAGTTGCACTCTCCATTGTTGGAGTTTGCGTGCTGTTCTTGGCTACGAATTCAAAGAGGTATTGACGAGAAGGTATCCAGAGTTCTCGTTCCCTATGTTTTCAATTATTCCAATTTCAAGGATAGCGATGGGAGTCAGGAGTTTGAAAACCTGGGAGGTTCTCAGCTCTATTGCTATATACCATAAGTCCTAATCTAATTCCTTCCTCAAACCATCATTGCCAACCAAAATTCGAGCAAATAATAAATCACCAAGCTGCCAAAATCGCTCGACTATCTACTTGCTTGCCTTTCCATACAACCACTTCCCTCCTGAAAAGTAAGCAATAGGTCATCACTCATCCACTTCACCTTCGTGATTCTCAGGGACAGTCATTGTCATGTCTTTAACAACGGCGTCAAGCAGTCCAGCCRCTGCAGCTACGATGCCATGAGATACAGCAGTAGGCACAGGCGTTGCTGGCAGAGCTAAGAGCGGGTTTGATAGTGGGAGTCTTCCCAGTGCCGGATCGCTATGTGACTTTGTTGCGCCACTCGCTGGTGATTCAAGGAGGGTGAAGGAAGATGATGTCGGAGCTTTATGTCGATTTGTCAAGAAGATGGACATAACATCGGCAATTGGGTTGCTGACAGTCCTCGATGGCTTTGACGTTTGTGTGAACACGGTAGAATTTGATGAACCGCGAAACATATTTTGTGCCAATGGTGCTAGAGGCGCGCCAGAAGGACGAGCAGTTCCTAGCAATACAGACTTGTTGAATGGCATAAGTGAGCTGATATTCAGAACCTGTTGAAAAGTAGAAGGTGATGGCAGTGCTGATGTCGATGAAAGGCTTGCCGTCAAGTCTCTCGCAAAGCTATTTGAGATTGTCGCTCCAGATTGAGCAAACGAGGAGCTTGCCCCACAGCTTTGGGCAGCCAAGCCGGAGTTATCAGCTTTGATGATATCTGCAGCCTTCGTTGCCGTTAGTATGGCTTTTGATGCTCTTGGTATCAAGCAACGTACCTTCTCAGCAATGGCATACATAGGTGCTTGCATGTGGGAGGCAGGTACAAGTGGAACAATACCTGCATCCACTATCCTAAGATTTCTTGTGCCGTAGACGCGAAGACGAGGACTAACAACACCTCCAAATCCGAGTGGCAACATAGAGGTCGACCCGGTGCCGCTATCCAGGAAGTTAGTATGGTTTTATTATGATGGATTCAGAAAGAGCCGAATGAGGACTTTAGAGCTCGGCTCTAGAATTATGGTGGGATTGACATGAAAATTGTACGTACTGGAACTCGGTTCTGATTCCAGAAGCGATTGCAGGCATCAGGGTCTCTGGAGTAGCRTCTGGAAAGAAAGGAAAGTACGGAACTGATCCCAATTGGCGCATTGAGCTCGTGTTGAGGAGTTTATTATTGAACAGTAGTCCTTCCACGAGGACCTGGCAGTCGATCGGGTTTGAGCAGTAACGAGGATCAATCAAAGGTTCCATTAAGGGATTGCTGGACTGTATATGCACACTGCCTCGCGAGAAAGTATGCATCGCAGCGACCGAGAGAAGGCCAATGTTATCGCTCAGGATCTCGTAGGCTCCAACATCGCTACGATTTAGGAGATTCGCGAGGATGGTCTTCTGCACTTGGTAACCGGCAATAATGGATGGGTCAAGGCCTGGAGCCAAGTACTTTGCAGCATTTTGGCTTGAAGCATCTGTAACCATACTTGTCCAATTTTGGGAGATCGATTGCAATGATGGAAATGCGACTGTGTTGATTGCCCCAGCAGTCCATGGACCTGAAGGGCTGGCATCAGTCTTGCTCTGGGCATCAACTTGTGGAAGATAGAATCCTTACCGGTTTTATTGACGTAGTATTCCTGCTCGACCTGAGTCAATAGGCTCGGATTGTTATAAATCATCGATAGTGTAAGGTATGTGATGTTAGATACTGCTGGTGTTAGCTTGACTCGATTCTTCGCTGTATTTACTCACCATAATACACTACACCAAGGTAAGGATGATCTTGAAAATTGTTTCCCACTCCAGGGAGATTGATCTTCACTGGGATATTGAAATCATTGAGAACATTTGGATCACCAATGCCGGAAAACTCAAGAATCTGAGGAGTGTGAACGGCCCCGGCGGCCAGAATGACTTCTCTCGAACAGGATACATTGCGAATAGACAAAGTACCATCAGGAATGAACTATGCAATCTCAGTAAAGGCCATAACAGCTTCGAGTCATTAGAGATTCACTCACCTCTACACCCGAGATCCGGAGGTCACCGAGAGGACTGCCAGTAGTGTCGAGGGTGACACGAAAGGCATGCTGATTTGTGGCCACATAGAGATTTGGGCGGTTGTCAATGAAATTATCAAAATAACCCAGGCGTGCAGTAGATCGAGTCTGATTATCTGGGTTGATGTTGTTGGGTATCAGCATCCCCCCAGCTGCTGTGCCGTTGTGTGGTTCTGTCAAGATCGGAATGCCAAGCTCTTTGAGTCCGTCAAGGAAGACCTCTTTGGAAAATTAGTGATGGTGCTTCTTTATCAACGCATTTTATTACTTACGGGACTGGTTGTAGAAGTAACGAGGGTAGCTGACGTGGATATAGCCATCAGTACCATGGACTGAAGGGTCTGGCTCGACGTAGAGTCTGTGACTGAAATCAGCGTCAACATTATCTGTATAATTCTCCGACTGGAAGAGATGCATTAGCGCTGAGTACGAATAAAAGTAAGCTATTAATTAACTTACCTTCTTAAAATACGGAAGCAAACCTTCCCAGCCCCAGCCTGTGTTCCCGAGGGCCTCCCAGGCGTCATAATCTGCGCGGCCTCCCCTTGTCCAGCACATCCCATTGATCAGACTACCGCCTCCAACACCTCGGCCGATATCGTATGGGCGTGGTTGACCATCGAGATAGGACTGGGAAACGGTCCAGAGGTTCCAATCATACTGCGTGCCGAGACCATAGCCAGCGTCGATTGGGTACAGGATGGTATCTTCGGACTTGTCGCTGCGTCAGAAGTCAGTAGAAGTCAGTTGGAAAGCGCGATACACTTACAGAGGACCTGCTTCGAGAAGCAAGACCGTAACTTTAGCTGCGTGTTAGAAATGTTGGTTTGACAAAGGATCTCGATACTTGCCATCTGGATCTTCGGTGAGACGATTGGCAACAACAAGGCCTGAGATGCCACCACCGACTACGATGTAGTCATAGCAGTCCAAGAGCTGGCCATTGAGACCACGACCAGCGATGCGAATAGAGAAAGCGAGTGTAATGAGGCACGAAATCGCCGCCAAAAGAGAGAGCGAAGACACCATCATGGTGAGCAAAATGAGAGTGATGCCAGGCCAAAGAGAGTCAAAATTGGCGTTCGGAGTTGGACCAAAAAGTTGCGAAGGGAGAGGTGGTTATGAAAGAGATCTCCAATATGAACAGATTTCAAATCGCGTCAACTTGGGTTGCACTTGCCTCCACGAATGTGAGGAAACTTGAACTACCCAGGAAGGAACTGCCAACGCTCCTCGCGAGTAATTTCGGCGAGAGGAAGCAAGAACGACTTGAGATTCGGATATCTGGAAAGAAGCACCAAGTCTTTGGCTGGCAGAATAGACTTGTCTAGTCAGCTGCAGAAACACTTTGGTTCAGTGTAGCTGAGCAAGAATCGTGTTGATCGTATTGTGCTTCATACTTGATTTTTGTTTGTAAATACTCGACTCTGAAGTCTGAATCCATCTGAAGCTGTGTTTCTTGACCTAGGTAGGCCGCGAGTTGGTTGAAGATTTGCAGAGTATACTGACAAGCGGAATGTATCCAAAGGTTAACCCCACTTGTTCAAAAGGTATGCCTCGTGCTGGGCAGAAGCAAACGACACTAATCAACAATGTCCCGAGCGTGGTGAGGCGGTGAGACACTGACATGCACGGCATTAAGTGCTGCATTTTGTGTTTGCCGCTGACATGCTTATACTTTGGCTCCCAGGTCAATCGAGAGCATCGTTGTGGGTTCCAAGTAGCATGTAGATAAGGCGCTTGTTTCCTCTAAATTCATATAGCAAATCCATCATGTCTAGGGGGATCGCAGAATCTCCAGAGACCCGTCTTTTCAGCAGCGGTTCGGACGACAGATATTTCGTCCTTGGAGATAGGTCGATTGGTGTCCTCGTACCTTACCGTTTCAGCCTTCTCTTGATCTATTGGTTCTCTAGGCTCAGTAGGCACACTTGGAGACCTACGAGGGCGTTTCGGCTTTCCTACATGGGCATCTGGATGGTACTGCTCCATGATATTAACGAAAATGTCTCCAGAAACATTATTTGCCATCCACTTCATAATTTCCGCTCCTTCATCTTCGTATTGAGGCATGACCAAATGTCTCACTAGCACGCCCTTCTTCGCGATGCCATCACCAGTAAAGCAAAGATCACCGAATTGCTCATGCATTGCTTTGATGCTCTCCCTGGCAGTGGCAGTGTAGTGATCGGCCTTCAAAAGACGTTTCGAAGTACTATCATTCCATACTTTGAAGTCCGGGAGATATATGTCCACCAGACCGTCCAACAGTTTGATCGATTTCAGGGAATCAAAAGCAGAAGTATTGTAAATGATTGGGACCTTGAGACCGAGTTCTCTAGCATGAAGAATTGACAGGACAACTTGTGGCACAACGTGTTCGGGCGTTATCAAGTTGATACTGTGGACGTGCCCAACATTCTGCAATTTGACGTACCATTCCCCCAGCTCTTCTGGAGTCAAGTCCATGCCGTTCCGCTGATGCGCGATATCATGATTTTGGCAGAAAACGCATCGGAGATTGCATCCACTGAAGAAGACAGCGCCAGATCCATTATGACCTTGCACGCACGGTTCTGATAGAACACGTACATAAGTCAGCATCATGACAAGTCTCGGGACGCAGTAGCGTGAGATGATATGCAGCTAATCTACTCACCTTCGCCGAAATGTGGTGCAATGACATTGACCTTTACGGTCTCTGCACCGATCAAACACGTCCCAGTCTTCTCGTACCGATTGGCTCCACATAACCGAGGACATAAATTGCAGTTTCGCAAATGCCCATAGGCGGCAGATCTCTTTTTTGACGCGTCGACGGAGGACAGTAGATGATATCTGGGAGTATAGCCGTCGAGAAGGAAGGGTGGTGCCAAATGCAGCCTCCTTCGATTCCAAGGTCTAAGGTGACTCCTTGTTTGAATAGAATGACGCAGACATCGTAATGATAGACTATTTATACTTGGGCGAGACATTGTTGTAATGCAGAAGTCGTGAGATGCTGGAGGCGGCTACAGTACTGTAGTCCGCGTTGCCAAATATGTATGGAGGGGCAAATCAGATCGCGGCGCGGCGCGGCGCGGCGTCCATCAACCATTTACGCCTGGTCACGGGTACTCGAATCAGTTTCTTGATATGATCGAATATAAGTCTTGAGTTTTTGGTGGAACATTAGAATGTTTGCTTGAGAGAGTTCGGGGCCTATGGATTTTACCTCATTGGGAACGCCCGACTGCATAGCCTGCACCAGCCGCCCCCAATGCAAATAGGGGAGTCTTCACCATGGTAGACGCGATGGAGATGGACGCGGATTCGCCGCGAGGCACCAAAAGAAAAGCTTCTGATGTCTCTCCCGAGGTCTCAGCTCCACGACGGATCAGAGTGAGCCCCTGCCTTGCCTTGCCTTGCCGCTTATGACGCGACTTACTGATGCTCCCCAAGGCCCTTGATCAGGATGTTGTCAATAAAATCGCAGCTGGCGAGATTATTGTCGCCCCAGTACATGCATTAAAAGAACTCATTGAAAACGCAGTTGATGCTGGCTCGACTTCGCTCGAGGTGCTGGTCAAAGAGGGAGGCCTGAAGCTCTTGCAGATCACCGACAATGGTCATGGAATCCAGGCAAGTCATCTGAGTGGATGTTGTTTTCAAAGCTAAGAACTCCTAGAAGGATGATATGCCCATCCTATGTGAGCGATTTACTACTTCAAAGCTTAAGGCATTCGAGGACTTGACTTCCATCGGTACCTATGGGTTCCGAGGTGAAGCATTGGCCAGTATCAGTCACATCGCACATCTCACTGTCACTACGAAGACCAAAGACTCCAACTGCGCGTGGAGAGCACATTATGATAGTGGCAAATTGATTCCCGCAAAGCCTGGTCAGAGTGCCGAACCCAAACCCACAGCTGGACGTCAAGGAACTCAAATCACCGTGGAAGACCTGTTTTATAATGTTCCCACTCGCCGTCGGGCCTTTAGATCGGTTTCTGAAGAGTACAACAAGATTCTTGATGTAATCGGCAGATATGCTGTCCACTGCGATGGAGTAGCTTTCAGCTGTAAGAAGCATGGAGAATCCAGCACATCCATTTCCACGCAGTCCAACTCCTCGATTGTTGATCGAATTCGCCAGATCCATGGTAGCACAGTAGCGGCCGAGTTGATAGAGTTTACATCATCCGACGAGACCTATGGATACCGTGCTCGAGGCTGGACAACGAATGCCAACTACAGTGTCAAAAAGACGATGTTTCTTCTATTCATCAATCATCGCTCTGTGGATTCGACTAACATACGAAAAGCCATTGAGCAGACATACTCCACCTTCTTGCCCAAAGGCGGGCATCCCTTCACCTACCTCAGCCTTGACATCGACCCCGCACGAGTAGATGTCAACGTCCACCCCACCAAGCGCGAAGTCAACTTCCTGAACGAAGACGAAATCATCGAGAAAATCTGCGCCGACATTCGCGTGAAGCTCGCAAATGTCGACACAAGCCGAACATTTATGACCCAGACCCTCCTCCCTGGCGCCGGAGTGCCCTTAATATCAGCAGACTCAATATCAAGCGATGGCCTACCTAGCAAATCCGCAACCCCCAAACCCAAACCCTACGAAAACAACCTCGTCCGCACCGACGCCAAAAGCCGCAAAATCACTAGCATGCTCCCGCCGAGCCTCTCCTCACGGGGCAGCGAAGACACCGCATCTCCCCGTACTCTACCCACCGACCTCTCCTATACCTCCTCCGAGCGTGAGCCCGTCGTCTGCCGCCTCATGACTATCAAAGAACTGCGCGCGGAGGTCCGCGACGAGATGCACAACGAGCTAACCGAGATCTTCGCCTCCCACACCTTCATTGGCGTTGTCGACGAGCGACGGCGTTTAGCAGCGATCCAAGGCGGCGTGAGGCTCTTCCTCGTGGACTACGGCATGGTGGCAAGCGAGTATTTCTACCAAGTCGGCCTCACGGACTTTGGAAACTTTGGCGTAATACGCTTCATCAAGCCCCTTAACTTACGCCGGCTCCTCGCACTAGCAGCAGAGCAAGAAAAAGCATCATCTACCTCAACAAACGAAGAAGATGACTTCGAGATTGAAGATGTAGTAGAGCTCGTCTCTGAACAGCTGATCGAGCGTCGAGACATGTTATTAGAATACTTCTCCTTTGAGATCTCCGAAGACGGCGATCTCATCTCCATTCCTCTCCTTCTCAAAGGCTATACACCATCTATGGCCAAATTCCCGCAATTTCTGCTCCGTCTTGGACCGCATGTGAACTGGAACAGCGAGAAAGAATGCTTCGAGTCCTTTTTGCGCGAACTCGCGCGTTATTACGTGCCAGAGCAATTACCTTCCAGCGGTGGTCCTCAAGCTACAGATGAGGGATTAGATGAAGCGATCTTGAATCGAAGGAGGGAGATGATCAAGGTTGTGGAGGATGTGCTGTTCCCTGCTTTCAGAGCACGACTTATCGCTACAAAAGGACTAGGGAAGGGCGCAGTGGTTGAAATTGCTAATTTGAAAGGCTTGTACAGGGTGTTTGAGCGATGCTAGATTATTGCATGTATACTTGCTGCGTTGTACATATATTGAGCATTTGATGGCTTGGGAGGGGTCTCATTGGGTGGTATTATTTGCTGGGCGGCAGAGCGTTCGGGATTTGGCATTGCATCCGTCATGGGTATCTTAGGCACAAGTTTTGCATTTGCATACTATCATGAGGGGGAATAGCAGGGCATAGACGAGCAATAATCATGAAGAAAGCCTGTTATCATCTAGTATCATTTTGTAGCTCACGAACGCTCAAAATGGATCATGCCTACGGCTATTATACAGTTTATGTCGTTTGGTTTCATTCCTGCCAACGCTCGCTTTAGCTCTTGCCATCATCCCACTCCGGATTCTGTTCAGATGTCAGCGTGTAGTTCATACTATTAGATCGGACTGGGTCTTACCTTTCTCAAAATAACCAATCCCTCGAGGGTATTCGTCAGAGGGATATACTGCTCATCTTCCAATTCCGCACGCTCACCATACGCCAAAAGGACTGGCGTGCTTTGCGTCTGCCATCCCGTAATCGTCTTTGGTCGTCCAGCCTGGCCCACAACATCGACGGCTTGTCCTACTCGTACATTGACAGTCAAAGGTTTCAGCTCTTCATCGAGAGTTACCAAGAATCTAGGGTGCATGGCGGTGACAAGGTAGTAGAGGAGGTAGTGCGATTTGTCAGTGACGAATTGCTTGGCGTCGATCATGGCGACCAAGACGGAGAGGAGGCCACCAGCAGAGACTCTTGAGAGAACTTGGCGGTCGGTGTGGAAGGGGGAGATGGAAAGGGTTCCCTTGCCCATGTGAAGGAGACCTTGGGCGATTCTGACCATGAATAAGGATTCTTGATCCCGGTGGTAGTAGCTGGCTAATTGTCTGAGAAGCTGGGCCAATCTAGCGTTGTTGGTTCCAGCGCCGAGGAGGCCCATAGCGAAGATTGCGTTGATGGCAACATCATTGTCATTGTCGTGAGAATACCTCGATAACGTGTCGTAGACTTTCATTTGGGGGTTGCTAGGGCTGAGCAGACCCATCGCTAAGGGGACTGCTCTTCGGATGTTGGCCTCACCGTAATGCATGAGATGACCGAATTGTCGGAGAACCATCTCCTGCCCAACATCTTCGCCCATTGCCACTAGACCAAGACCAATAACAGCATATGCTTGAAGAAGTTCATCGCCCTTCTTGTCATCGGTTTCCTCGATATGATCATTGCAGATGTGTAGGAGTTCCTGCATCTTGAGAACAGTGCCAGTACCCGCCCAGGCACAAATTTCGGCAAGCACCTGAGTTGGCTTTGACATAGGGTGATCGATAGCCTTTAGAGTTTCCAGAACAACATCAACATCTTCTTGTCGTCCAAAATACAGAAGGCCAAGACCAAGAGCCATGAATCTAGTCCACTTGTCCTTCAGTTGAGATTGCCGGTCGTCATCGAGCAATGTCTGGATGATTGCCTCGATGACATCGGTGTTCCCTGAGCCAATGAAGATCAATCCAAGAGAGAGAGCAGCCATTGCAGATAGTTGCATGTCTTGGGAGGTGTCTCCTACAATTGGCAAGAGCAGTTCTAGAAGAGCCTCTCTGTTTGACCCAGCGTATGCTAGCCCGAGACCCATAATCGACGCAACCCGGACTTGCAGACTCTTGTGATTTAGCTTGTCATCGTCACCGAGCAGAGCCATAGCAGGATCAGAATCGATTCGCACACCAGAGTTCAAGATACCGATGGCCAAGCTGGCACCGGCTTGAATCTGATCCTCTGTAGCATAGGTGTATTTGTCGATCTTGTCCAAGCCACCCTCAACGTCCCAGAGAAGTAATGTCCCTAGAGATGCAACCGTAGAAACCATACCCTCCTCTTTGGTTTTCCATACCCAGCTGGACTTATCGTCTTCGACTATCATCATCTTGTCATTTCCATAGCCAGCGTTCACGAAGGCGTTCACGAAAGCCGCAGCCAAATTGTGTCGCGCGGAATCCAAATTCGTCATACCAGCTACGCGATTGCTCTCGAGATGGCTCTTGTAGATGTCTTCGGTTGACTTGGGATCCAAGATATTCAACTCCTTGCCCAAAGCCTTGAAATGTTCTGGTAGCTTGGTATTGTTCAGGCATTCCGCAATCTCTTGCTCTTCCTCCGTCTCTGGATTGAAGTCTAGAACAATCTGCTGCCTGGCAATAAGGAATGCCATCTGCTTCTTGAGGGCAACATCTTTCGTCGAGTTGAAATCGGATTGAATGAGGTCGATATCATTCAGGCGGATTGCAAGAACGATAGCTTGTGTAAGTTGGTCGTAGTGTTTGTAGATGCCGTGTGCGGCTCGGAGGAATTGCTGATCTTCGGGGTATGTAAGAAGGTTCACCATGCTAACCATGTACAGACAGACCCTTGGGTAGGTATCTTTGTCGAGGAATTTGGGTATGTCTTCGATGATCTCGAGCTCACTCATTAAGTCCACGGCATCTGCTTCTGCGTTGCTCTTAAGGAAAAGAGGTACTAGGACCAAGGCGAGATCGATCAGGTCTTGGTGCGGCTCGTCAGCTGTTAACCGCTTTGTAAATACCTCTCCAATCTCCAAGGCCAGATGCCGTGTGTATTCGTGACCCCATGATCCAATGTCTGATGTAGGGGCAAGCAATCGGTATTTGAGGGTATCTTGTCGGTCTTCGTCCGAAAATGTCATACCAATCACCGACAGCACATCCGCAAGTGAAGTCTTATCATCTCCCGCAGACCATTTCTCGTACAGGTCAATCATAGGTTGGTAATGTGGTCGGAGAAATTTAAGAGGTTTCGGTACGGCGGTCATCGAAGACGTCGAGGTTTTGATGGACTCTTTGATTGCCTCTAGAGCTGATTTGTAAAGGGATGTGTCCGACTCCTAGAATCAAGTTAGCATCTATAAACTACAGTGTCTAGCAGGAAACATACCATTAGACGCTCTACTAGCATATCTAGCTCGCTCTTCAGCTGTTGGTCTTCTTCACTGAGCTCTTCGGCCGCTGTGTTGACTTGTTAACACGAGCCCTTGAAAGGCCAAAATACCAGCCTCACCTCCGATAACGCCATCTTCTTGCTTCCCATTCGTGAGAGGCTTTCCATCCTTATCCCTCTTGACCTCCTCTAGTTTACCAAGCTCTGTCTCTACAGCCTTACCCTTACCCTTGTCAACAGTCTTAGATGGTTCGCCATCCTGCGCCATCGCGATTTTCGGCGTCAAAAAGTGCTGATGAGATAGGCGGAACGAAACGCTCTAGATTCGGTGAGCCGAGGGTTGGCAGCCACGGAGTCGAGGAGATTTGGAGATGCTCGTGAGAATCGTGATTTTGAGTTGAATGTTTTGATGAGATCTTCTAGGCACAGCTTCCGCGTGTAGCTTCCATTTGCCGCTAAGTACTGTACCGTACGGAAGCAAAGCGGCAAGGGTCTGGAGGTCCCCAGAGCTTGGCATCATTTTTGCGAACTTCAAAAAAACTAATTTATGAAAGCCGGCCGATTCCCAAAAACTACCAACCAACCACCAACATGAGGCTCGATACCAAGGCCATGCGGTATCTGACCGCAGAAGATTGGCGGACACTCACAGCAGTTGAGACAGGCTCTCGAAATCACGAAGTCGTTCCTACACCATTAATCGGACAAATATCTGGGCAGCGAGGCGGGGTACACAAGAGCATCTCAGCTCTGGCAAAAGTAGGATTGATCGCAAGACTCAAGAACGCCAAATACGATGGGTACCGCCTGACATACGGGGGGCTCGACTATCTCGCCCTCAACACCTACCGGAAGCGCAAAGATGTCTACAGCGTTGGAAACCAAATCGGAGTCGGCAAAGAAAGCGACATCTTCGTCGTTGCAGACGAGAAGGGAGTGCAGAGGGTCTTAAAGATTCATAGACTTGGGCGAATATCCTTCCGAACAGTCAAAGCAAATCGCGACTACCTACGCAATCGATCATCAGGTTCCTGGATGTACATGTCGCGGCTCGCAGCCCTCAAAGAGTACACCTTCATGACCGCCCTCCGCGAGAACGGCTTCCCAGTCCCAGAGCCCATCTCTCAATCCCGGCACACGATTGTCATGTCCCTGATAGATGCATTTCCCATGCGTCAGATCTCCTCCGTCCTAGACCCAGCCTCCCTCTACGCAGAGCTCATCGCCATGATCCTGCGTCTCGCAAAATTCGGCCTCATCCACGGCGATTTCAACGAATTCAATATTCTGATCAAAGAAGACTCCAATCCTGCTTCTGACAAACCCGAAGACGTGGCCCTCACACCAATCCTCATCGACTTTCCCCAAATGGTATCCATCGACCACGCCAACGCCGAATACTACTTCGACCGCGATGTAAACTGTATTAAGCGTTTCTTCGAGCGCCGCTTTCGCTACAGCAGTGATGCAAAAGGTCCATATTTCAAGGATGCAAGGAAACTTGTGGGGAAAGATGATGCCAAGAGGCTCGACGTCTCGGTGGAGGCGTCTGGCTTTTCAAAGAAAATGGCAAAGGAGCTCGAGGCGTATATGAAGGAGGCTGGTGTAGATGGCGACGGCGATCCGAATGCTGCTCGAGGAGATGAAGATTCCGAGGAGAATGAGGATGATGGGGAAGATGATGGCGAGCTGGAAGGGCGTCAGTCTGAAGATCCAAACCAGGTTGAGCCAGGTCAGTCCCGAATAGAACTCCCTGCTGCAGGCCATGGGCCTGCTGGCGTGGATAAAGCTGGTGACAGTATTTCGTTAGCAGCTTTGCAGCTAAGTGACAAGACTTGAACGTCACAGCTCATTTACGAGATTTTGCAAAAGTACGGTGCAGCTTCATAGCACAGCGATCTTCGTCTGGCATCGGACATTAACAGCACCTCTGTGGAAGTATTAGTCCCCAAAAGTCTTGGAGGGGATTGCAAGTCCAGAAGTAGAATTCATAGAGCCAAGAAATGATTACCCAAGATGCGTGGTTGGAAATGAAGCATCTTTGTTTATGCCATCGGCACATTAGCTAAAAGCAGCTGAATGCATGCTAGCCACAAGCGCAAAGAAAAGAACTGTTTACAATGAAAGCCTCCAATGTCTTTTTGTGATAATATCCGTCCATCAATTTTGACATAATTTGATYCGTCATGCCATGAATGTCAATATGCCACACCTTGAATATGCTTTTTTGACTGTTCCACGGCAGGTACCAGGTATCAAGACTCGAAATATGTTATCGGTACGAGTGCGAAACATAGCTAGCTATGTTAACAGATAGGTATGTCTGCTCATCGGGTACATGTATGATTAGGGTATTAAGTCGTAACCAGCGTTTTTTCTCATATGAGCGCGTGGCGGAAGGAAACCACGGAAAGCTGAAAGTAAGTCGTTTTTTGATAAGGAAAATACGTAATGAAGGCCACCGGTGAAGTGTGCAAAAAATGACCGCCATGCTGCGTACAAGTACTAGTGCGAAGGCTCAGGATTTGCGGGTAGTTGGCGAAGAGGCCGAACCGCCATGGGCGACAGCAGGAGCATCGTTGTGAACGGTAACACCCTCGTCGGCGGAGCCGTCGTCCGAAACCGCTGGAGTAGAGCCTTGAACCACGCTATTACTTGATCAGTACTTGCAGGCTTGAGATGGCATGCAGCGTGGATCATACTTCTTCTCCACGGACTTGTTCGATTCAGGCTCAGTCTTTACCCGACGATCAACATCCTTGAAGAAAGGAACAGTATCAAGCAAGCTGCAAAGATGTTAGCTGATTTCCGTTCAGACAAGGTAGACTGCTTACCCAACACTAGTATCACGCTTCCAAGAGCCGGTGCTCGTAGCACGAGAGGCGATAGGGAGATGGCGGGTAATCTGGGAGGCTCGAGGAATGAGGGAAATCGGCATTTGAGGGGATGGTGGAAGAAGCTCAGCAGGAGCGCCATAAGCACCGACATTGTACTCGTTGGTTCGGAATTGGCGGCGTTCAGTGGTGACACGCTTGAGGTCCTTTTGAGCAGGAGTATCGGCATAGCGGACTTGGAGGAGAAGGCCCTCTTCGCCGATAGGCTGCCCATGGAACTTCTTAATGATCTCCTCGCAGACTTCGCGGCTCTCGAATCTAGAGAAGGATCAGTTGAGATTCATAATACTGGCGGTTACAGAGAGACTTACCGAGCAAAGCCAACACCACGACTGTTGTTGTTGGCGTCCCTGAGGATTCTGCTGGAATTGACGGTATAGTCCATGAAGATCGCACCAAGTTCCTGAATTGGTTTAGATCTAAAGAGGAGCAAGTGAATAAATGAGAGCTTACAGATTCRGTCATGTTCTTGGGAAGGTTAGAAACATAGAGGTTGGTGGACGAATCATCGCCCTCGGCCTTGAGACGAGCATTGAAAGACTCCTATAACTTGTGAGTAACAGCAAACAAAAAGTACAAGAAGAATGCATACCCTAGCAAAACCAACTTCGTATCCCAATTTATAGAAACCTCGGATGCAGAGCTCGGAGTCACGAACAGTGAAATACTTGGCAAAGCCAAAACTAAGTGAAGGTCAGTAAGGGGCTAATGATGTAACAGGTGAGGTGCACTCACCCCTTGCAAGCTCCAGTAGCGGTGTCAATGATGGCCTTAGATGTCTCGACCTTGCCAAAGCGTGCCGCGTACAATGCAAGCATCGCATCATCTGTGTTCGGATGGAGACCGCGGATGTAGACGTTACGGTTGCCTGGAATTGGGTTGGACAAGCTCTGGTCCAGAGTTCTCATGTTTTCACGAGGAGTGAAAACAGCTGGGACAGCTCGAGGGATTGCTGGATGTTGAACAAGCAATGCATCGAGATCAACATTAATCGGAATCTTATATAAGGCCTTGTGGTCGGCGGCTTGGGTAGGTAGCTGCTGGGGGGAAGGTGTGGAGCCGAAAGGAGATCGGTCAATGGCAGCGATTTGAGTGCCTTGCTCACGCTGGGAGATCGAACCATAGTATGGGGTGCTGGGGGCAGACTCATTGGTCGAGTATGAGCCACGGCGGTTTTCAAGGCCTGGAACGTCCTTGTGGAGTGAATCCGAGCGGTCGGTGTAGTAGCCAGCACGAGCCGCAGTGTAAGGTAACATGCCATAACCCGGAACATAGCCAGGGTATGGGGCCTGTGCAAAGTATGGCAAGGTAGGAGGATAGGCGTTGTAAGAGGTGTCGGGGAGTTGTGCTGGGGCCATTGCCTGTGTGGAATACGGCATGCCGGCAGGTGCGACCAAGTAAGAACCGTCCGCGGTGAGATAGTATTGAAGCTGCGAGCCCACTGGAAGCTGAGTGCTACCCATTGCAGAGGCACTGGACGGCACATTAGCACCCTGCATAGTGAGGCCGGCAAACGAATTCATCATGGCGGCCATTGAGTTGCCCTCGCTCTGTGTAGAAGGCTGAGAGTCACGCTGGGTACGAGTCTGCGGCTGGGTGTACATGCTTGGGGCGGAACGAGCGGGGAAGGTGGTGGTCTCTGTATGAGTCGCGGTCTGCTGGTAAGACATGATGATCTGAACAGAGCTCTGTCAGCTCGTACAGTTTTTGATTGAATGGAAAGGAGGGAGGGATAGCGGGGCCAAATCTTTGGGTGCGGAATACGAGAGAGCTGAAGATCGAGATTACAAATTGAATGCGGAGGAGAGCGTAGAGACCAATAATAAAGCAGACATTACAAGCAAGCAGACGCAATGGGGCGTGTTCAAGAAATGCAGACCGGGGAAGAAAGGAAGAGAAAGATGGCTACTTACGGTCACAGTCTTTGGTACAAGAGCTCGAAGTCGTTGTCCCTGTACTCCTACACGGGAATATGCTGCAGGAGGAGAGAGTCAGCGGTGCGGCTTTCACAGAAGGGAAAGAGGCAGATTCACAAACCTTTTGCAAGGGAATTGATGAGACCGGAGCCCTGTGAATGCTTCAGGAAGAGCGTGGCTAGAAGTACAAGCTGCGCAGCCTCGAGAAAGAAGACAAAGACTCTGAAAATGATCAGGTAGCGAGTGGAGTTCTAGAAGATAGGAAGCTATCAAGCCAGATGGGGGTTGGTGGTAGAGATTGTGATGAACTGGTGTTTGCTGTTGATCGAGATGGAAGATGGAAGAAGAGGAGAAGCAGATGCGGCGAGGAAAGAATGGGTTTTTATGGGGGGCGGGTACAAGTGCGAGTTGCGAAGTGAAGTTGCGGGCAGGGGCGATGTTGGCGATGCGAAGGCGGGCAGTGTCGACTCGAGTCCGCCCAAGTAAACAAAACGGCAGGCGAGATGGCAGAACAACAGAGCCGCCCAAACACACTTCGCGCACCCAAAAATTATATGCTCGTATCGTACAGTGTCAATAGCAACAACAAGGGCAATAGCAGCGCAGACTAGGGCAGGACTGGGGATGAGGATGTTGGAGATACTGATACAGGTAACGTGCAGGTATATGTGCGTCTCTCCAAGGGGGGAGACAAAGGACTTTATGGCAATTCGCAACCAACGAGCTCCCATGCCTTCCTTCCATCGTACCAGATGTATGGCTTGGTGGCTAAACGCACTACGGGAGCAGTTTCTTCCACAGAGAGGCGTCGCTGCCGCACAATTGCGTGCAGAGTCAAGAATGAGACTGCTCATGGTTAAAGACAAACTTTCGCTCTGTACTACCTTGTTGAGACAGATTTGCTTCTGCAGGCCTCGACAATGATAGCCTGCGGTATGGAAGTCCACCTTCCTCATCTGCAGGGTCTGGTGGGCGGCTTCTATTGCAAGGCCAATAGCGCTGCATACTCACTCACTTGTGTGAAAGCGAGATGTGATACAAACCTACCTTCTCTACGCCGCTACTAAGATACGTCCCCAAATGCGATCGTCTAATGGCTTAGATCTTCAGCCAAGGCAGAAGCCACAAGGAGGCATGCAGTTTGAACGGACGCAGCTTCCCATCCGTTTGGTCTCCCTGCCTCTCCCCGCAATCCTGACTCGAGCGGAACAACTCAACCGCGAGAGGGTTCAATACTCGCACAGCAAGGGAGCTGATCCGATCTATCCCCGCATGTGAGCCATGTGCTTATGCTGCAAAGCACACGTTTTCTCCATGATGGGTTGCAGGAAGAGGTGAACTTCAGAGCCTTGATTCTTGAGAAGAGTGAAATCTTGTGCGCACAAACTGGAGAGTTCCAGAGCCCTCGACGTTGTGAGTCGCGGTAACTATTTTATTCTCGCTGAGTACCATATCTCAGCCTCGGACTCGATTCGAGACGTCTTTAGACATGGGATGTCCTTGCATCGCCATCGATTAAGATACCGTTTCGGGTGACACAAGAAAAAGCAATGTGACGCCTCACAGCTATTGGGTGCAGTTCGCGATTCCATGGCTTAGCTGTCCCTGATTGCTGGGACCGCCGCGGGTGCGGCACGAGAGGACCTGGCAAGCATCAACTCGTTTGAAAGCAAAACTTCTATTTTCGTTGTGGTCCTTGGGAGAGTGAAGAGTGTTGTCGTCCAAGTAAAGTGAAGACCGTCGAGATGACATGGGCCAGTCGGCGCCACTTGCTTCGCTACCAACATTCCTCACCTCAGGGGCCGCCAAATCGGTTTGCTTCGATGGGCCGTGCCGCGGCCTCCTCCGCAAGAGAAATAACAAGATCGCGCTAATCGCTGGATGCTGCCAATTGCCTTACCGGCAAGTGCGCCTCATCTTCCGCGGGGCAAGGATTCCTCACTAGTCAGACGTGGCTATTCATGTCTCAGTGCTCCGCTCCGGCCAGAAGCTCTGTTTACCCCACGATTACAATCCGCAGACAAAAGAAGAAGGGACTACGGGAAGGATCCGGGGCTTTTGGTACGATTCGCTCCCATGATTGGATCGCAAAAGTATCCCGTTCGAGTCTTTGGAGGGAGACAGAATTTGATCCTCTCGAAGTATCATGTCACGGGTGCTTGCTCTCTTTGGCGCAATTCGGAATCCATTATTCCGTTTGTCGAGTGTGGACGATGCAGGATAGAGCTGGCATTGTTGGCAGCCTCATTTCCAGGGTCTGAATCACTCCCCACCTTCAAGACATCCCTGGTATCTCTCTAAACTCAGGGGGCGTCTAGTCTCTCAGTCTATCTCAGCSTTACTGTCGCTTTACTTTATGACGCAAACCCTTTATATTTTAATATATTTTTATTCACCATTAACCAAAGACTCCCACCTCAAAACACCAATGGTAATAAAAGCATGAATAACCAGAGTCCACGATCATCAGTCAGAAATCTATGCAAATAAAGCGAGCCGCGATCTTTATGCCCAAAAAGCTGCCGTACCTCCAACCCCTCCTCCATCTCCYGAGCAATCATCATCCCACCCAACGCACCCAGTTCAGCAACGCTAATGCAAAAACGTTGGACAAGAAGCGAAACACAGCCAACTCCACTGCAATGCGTTGGGGAGGAACAGAAGCCTGCTTGCTATTACATCCTTCCATACCAAAACGTATGTATGCGCGTCTATTACTCCTGTTATTGGAAATGATATGATCTTATGACCACACGTCCTCCTATAGTAAGAAGGCATATTAGCCAACGTCCACTCCGCTGCACCCCGCATCAAACGAAAGAGGAAAAGGAAACATACTTGGTATTGACTCGCAGAACGCATAGCCTTGACAACTTCCTCCGCTTTGGTCTCTGGGATGCCTCTCTGCTCCGCAATAATCTTCCCCAACACGATGTTCACCTCGCGCGCCATGTTCGCCGCATCACCACAGACGTAGAAGTATGCCTTTTGCTGCAGGAGCTCATTGACTTCCTTAGCGTTCTCTTGCAGGCGGTGCTGCACGTAGACCTTCTGGGGTCCCTCGCGGGAGAATGCCGTGATGAGCTCGAATTTGTCGTCCATGATCTTTTGGTATTTCTACAACATTCATGTTAGTTTGAAGGCCGAAGAATGAGAAGTAGGATACGAACCTTCCACTCATCGCGGTACAGGTAATCCTCACTTTGCTTTCTGCATCCGAAGAAGAGGATTGTCTTGCCCACATTCTCGCCATTTTTGACTCGCTGAGCGCGCTCTTGCACGAAGCCGCGGAACGGCGCCACTCCAGTACCGGGCCCAATCATGATAATAGGCTTCGATGGGTCGGAGGGCAGCTTGAAATTCGAGTGGCGGACGTGCACTGGGACGTGAACTCCGTCGTACTTGTTTCGTGGACCGCAAATTTCATATGTTAAGCCATGAGGATCTGGGTGAGGTTCGCCATGTTGCTTCTGCTTAAGAGCTAGGAGATAGTTGGTGGTGACTCCCTTGAGAGCGTCTGATTGGCCAGGAATTTCCATGGACTCAACGACGGCGGTAATTGAAATCTTCTTTGGCTGCACGAGTGATGAGGATGAGATCGAGTAGTATCTCGGCTGAACTTTGTTAAGACCTTCAATGAAGGCAGAGAATGGTATGTCTTTCCATTTTTCCGAGTCCGCAACAGAGCCTAATGCTTGTGCGATATTGAAGTACTTGTTGCTGATCTTCTCGTGGAAGTAGTCCTTGTCACTTCCCAACTTGGCCATCTCTACCTTTGCAGCTTCAGTTGGCGCAAATGGTGCCAGGGTTGCGACGAATTGACGGGAGACGGGGGCACAAATTTCCATATGGTAACGAATGATCGCATCGTATGTGGTCGGTGTTGGGAAAGGGACCTTGGCTGTTGATTCCAAGGCTTTGACGGCAATGACAGTATCTCGCTTTGACAAAAGTCCTGTAATATTGAGAAATCTGTCCACTTCCTTCCCTGCATTCGTTGGCCAAACGGCGATGTGATCTCCTGTCTGGTAGCTGAGATTCGATCCACTAATATCGACTTCCAAATGTAGGCAGTTGCGGTCCTTGACGGTGAACACTTCTTTGGACTCGGCGATGGGGGCAATATATGGGTTATGCGCGTTGTATGGACCCTTAGAAATACCCTCGAGGTGCATCTTATTCGGTTCTCCAAGATAGACTTCTGGGGAATCTTTTGTCAAGTTTTCCTTCTCGGTGATACCGAACACAGGCTCATATACTGCCTCGCGCTCCTCGAGGCCCATCTTCTCGGCCAATGCGGTCCACATGGGGTCCTTCCAGGCTAGGAAATCTTCTTCCATGGTACCGGCTCCATCATCTCCTTCTCCCGCCTCGCCAATCTTCGTGGCTCCAAGCTTCTCCAAAGCCTTGGTGACATTGCGCACCATGGAGTTGTAGTGCTCRTAAGTATTGTTCCCGAGACCGAAAGCAACAAACTTCAAGTTGCCGAGCGGGGGGCTGTTCGATTCGGAGAAGGACGGCTCGTCACCAGTGATGAACTCGTAGAAATCAACCGCATTATCAGTAGGCTCACCCTCGCCATATGTGGCAAGGATGAAGAATGCGACTTTGTCCTCGGGGAAGGTGTCGAAATTCTCGTAGTCGTAGTCTTCCAAGTCTGCCACCATAGTTTCTAGACCGAATCGACTCTTGCCTTCCTTCGCCAATCTTGAGGCATAGTCCTCTGCTGTACCGGTCTGAGATCCGTAAAAGACAACACAGTTCTTGTTGGACTCCTCCATCTTCTCCAGGATATTTCTCGTCTTTCCTGCTTTGACGCCATTGGCGGCAGAGTAGGTGGACGCATACGGGTCCTTTGCAATTCCCCAATACGTGCCTTTGGTGAAATATGCTATGGAACCGACGAGAATGACCGCAAGGACGATCAGGTCCAGAGTGTCCAATTGCGCCATGACGAAGAAGGCGTGCAGTATCGGTCGAAAGGCGTTGTCAGGGGAGAACGAGGGTGGGAGACGCAGAAAGAAACAGCCTTGATTTCGGCAACCGACGTGGATACGCAGCAACAAGAGGCCAGCGACGAGAGTTGCAGTCGCAGCTGAGAAGTGKYCGAGTTGTCTTGTTGTGTCACGCAGATCAAGTCGAGATCAAGTCGAGATCAAGATCAGCGCGTGGAAGGTACAGTACGTACGTCGTCCGGAGCGTAGATAACAGCTGGCGGCGTGAATCAAAGACCGACTCGGAGCCTGCCCTGCCTTGGTGGAACGGCAACTCAACGCAAAGGTTCGTCGTACTCGGACCGGTGCAATTATGGAACTCTACTGTAGACTGGAGCCAGGGCCTGGGACCACGCCTGGACCGCCTCAACTGCAGCTACTGACAACGAGAGCGGAGGCAAAGGGTGAAGAAATGGACGGCAGTTCATGTGTATGCGTATGCATATGCAGATGTTTTTATTTTCCTTCGGGGTTGCCTGTTTGGACGGATGGCTGGGGGACTGGGGGACTGGCGGAGATCGGCTCGGCTACTTGGAGAGCGGCCAATTCAAGCCGTCCATCATACGATGCTGGCGTGCAAGCAGAGCACCACTTTCTTACTGTGAATTKAGGGCGCCGCCAGATTGGTGATTGTTGAGGCGCATCTCGGTCGGCATGGAGAAACGTGGCCATTCACTTCTTCCCAAGCAGCTGAGGRTTCGAACAGCCCATCATGAATCATGATGATCCTTAGGGGTCTTCTCGAGAGCACTGCACTGTACTGTACTACTATCCCCCCCTAAACGAATGTTAAAGAGTGGGCGTCTCCACTGCCCCTTCACCAGGGTCTTCAACCAATCAATGAATACGAATGTTCT
>QYSG01001782.1:14672-28346 GCA_003988875.1 Lachnum nothofagi
CTACTCCTCATCGACAGACAGTACGCCTGGAAACGGCTACTACATCAACACCCACCACCAACACCATATCCAGCCTCACCAAGCCTCCCATCAAGCCTATCCACAACAGATCCTCTCTCCCACTTCTTCAACCTCGACTACCGATCCCGACTCCGAGCAAAAACGTCTCCGAAACACCGCTGCCTCAGCTCGTTTCCGCGCCAAGAAGAAACGCCGCGAACAGAGTCTCGAAAGAGCCAGCACTGAGAAACGCGCGCAGGTGCAGAGACTCGAGAAGCGCGTCGGGGAGTTGGAAGACGAGAATCGCTGGTTGAAGGATTTGGTTTGGGAAAGGGGTAGTGTAAGGGAGAGGAGTGAGCGCGAAGAGAGGGAGAGTGAGGAGAAAGAGGAAGATATGGGGAAGAAGGAGGGGGAGAGGAACGATGGTGTTGGAACAAACTAAGTTTGCTGTGACGGCAGGGGGAGGGGAGTGGTGGAGGGGTGGAGAATGTCTCGGGATGGACGAGACATAGGGCTAGCTAAGGCCCTTGAGAGGCCTCGAGCTTTGGTAATACCTTCAAGCTCGAGCACTTCTGCAATGAGAAACGACAGAACGACTGGGATGGGTCGGTATATGATGGAAAGGTATCGACGCGATGGATGGAATGATACGATGCGATACGAGATCAACGATTACTAGATCGGATCGATATGCGATCCGACACACACACACACTGGGATTTGATTGCCGGCAGAGGGAATTTTGCGCCAAAGAGAGATGAGCTTTGTTTAATATTCGAGGGGACAGGTACTTACCTCATTCCTTTATGGGTATCGGATTTCATTCTGTCGCTTTCCTTTGGATAATATTCTCCGTGGGTACGATGAATACTGCAGTAATGAGTGGATGACTTTCATGGTTTGATACGGAGCTGCGTTGCGGGTACATATCTATGTCAGTCGGCTTTCACATGTTCATAGATAGGTCTGGGTCGTACTTACTACTTACATTGGCATACTATCAGAGGACCAATCACGCCTCTTCGTAACCTCACGCATGACCTCACTCGAGGGAACGCCTAAAGCATCCTTTCAATACTCCAATGCAACACCAGTACGATTCAAAGCAATGCCTCGCAAATACCCACAAGCAACAGATAAGAACAGCCTCCTTCTCCCACCAAGCCATCCACTAGGCAGCGCTGACCACCCCAACAGCAGAAAACATAAATCCCAGTACTCGCCAACCATGGAAAACTGCAGATCGAACTAACAATCGTAGAAGAGGCTTCCGGATGCCACTTTACGTAACGACACCCGCAACCTCGATGTCATTGCATCTCCCGCTGCCAGCATTGAATATCCGAGACCCCTCCTCCGAGGGCATGTCCGGCGGGTCAAGCATCTCAAAGCCCAGAATATAAAAGCAGCCCAACTTCAAAGCTCGAGCAACCAACTTGCGCTATCCCGACAACATACGCCTCGCATGCTGGGACCGCCGAGACAGCCGCTTCCAAGATCCGCGCCCTCTCCTCTAATAACAACCAGAATCATAATCAAAATCCAGGTCGAAGATATTCACATAGCAGCAGATCCCCTTCCGTCGCGCGCTTTGAGAGGAATGCTGTTAACTGCGACGAACGTTCGTGGCTATGCGACGAAGAAAAGAGCAAGGGAATAAAAGCACTACATATCGTAGGCCATTGCAAGGGACTTACAACGAATAACTCTAGTCGCCTGTTCCAGGGCTCTTAGCATGGCTCGCGCAAGAAGCAACATGTCATGCTAGAGGACGAGGTCTTTGCGGTGATGAGGACTTCAGTCCGACGGGTAAGCATTTATATTTCCTGATCGAAGCTGGCTTGCAACTCTTGGCATTTGGTGAATTACTGCCGAGACCCAATTCGGAGCCAGCGTTCTACCGAGTTCAAGAGCCACCCTTCATCTCTTCGATAAAGCTCACTACCCTTACTGCCCAGGGGCCGCAGAGACGAAGTCGCGTTGCAAAATAAAAGCAAAATGTGCCCGCGCGTTAATCCCTTGGCACCTACCACGAGGCGAGCACCTAATCTCTTCAAGTGGGAGTTCCAGGTAATTAACGCTTCGATCTTCATCGACTACTATTGAATCACCCTTACTGTCAATAAAAAATCTGCTATCATCTTCCCAACACTCATTCAGATCCGATGAAAACCCCAGCCTCGAAAAGAGTAAGCTAAAGTAAGCATCCTACAAGCCAGAAGAAAGCAATTACAATGGGTGAATTTGGCTTCTTCAACATGACTAGCAGCAGAGACAAGGCCATCCATCTCACTTACGCTTGCAGCTTTGATGTCTGAGTTCCTACCAAGTGGAGGGCGGGATTTAATGCCCAGAGTTAGTTCGCACTTGCGTGCTTTTGGTTCGGCTTTTTCTCTACTTTCACTATGGATCCCATTAAATCTCATTTGAAAATATAAAAGGGCAGCCGTTTCCCACCTGAATCGACGAGGAAATTGCCCAGACAATGACAATGGCATAAGCTTGGTCGTCGAGTTGTAATAGATCTGAAGAGATCTCGTTTGAATTGCATGGGCATGAAGGAAATGCATCAGCTTGCGCGCTCTGTTTTTTGCGGAGATAAGAATTAAATTTTTGGAGTCAAATTTGGAAGTGCTGTCAATCCTAACGTTCGTTCAATCAGCACGCACGCACCCAAGGCTTCAAGCCTCATAATAAGTCAAACAGAACACATACTTCTATACTTGTACTCCTCTTGTGGATAATTCAGGTATTCCGTATCTTTGAGGTCGGGAACCAATTCTTCCGACTACAAGGGGCGAGGTGTGTATAGAAGGTTGTATTCCTCTCCGGATGGGGTATACTCTGAGATACGGTCCTTGGAGCCATGTAGTAGTACCCTCCACTCCAATTGTGCGAACGGAAAGGGAAAAGCAGCGTAGAACACGAAGATCGAGGTGGTGTTATTGTTGAGCTATGCCAGGCCGCTAGGCCGACATTTATATTCTATCACGGAACATTAATTAACGGCATCTGCGGCAAGAAGATCCTCAGACTCCGCACATCCTGAAAAGCTCTCTGAGGCTGTCTCATAACAAAAGAGATATACCAAACACGTCGCTTTGCTTTTCACTGGTCAACATCAAAGTTTCTCCCTGGATGAATGATGGTCTCTTGGCTATGATCCCCCCAGCACTTGACATTGCTTGAACACTTGAATGAGCCAAGCCGCTTGCAGTCTATGTCAATTGAGCCTAGTCAGTATGGTCGGTATCAGTCTACACTTGCTGTTGTACTCAAAGCTGCTGTTAATTCCAGCCGACGTTCATGCGTTGAGGTTATATCGGGCGGAGCCCACCCCCGACTAAATGGGAGCTAAGGGAGGGATCTCATGAGTTTTCCACCGAAAAGCGCAAATAAATTTTAGCAGTCAATTCAAGATCAGCAACGGAGAAAACACATGAAGTGCTGGGATCTATTACGAACTGGCTATGGTGTGCTGTTAGCTAACAGCCATGCTTTTATAGTCCTCGAGAGCCACGACTGACGGATATGAACAAGCGCTCATGGTGAATTATTGCCGAAGAAGAATTCCTGTGCATCCAAACGCCCCAACCATAAAGCACTTCGTATCCTGCTACTTAGCTCAATACCAAATTTCAAAACCTGAGATAGCTGATGCTTCATGCTCCTTTGCTGAGTCGTCTCCGCCCTTGGCGAAACTCGTACATTGCTACTACCACGCAGAAAGTACAGAAGTGTGCGCTCATTCTGCTTGTCCCTGGAGGGGTTTTGTATGGCGTGTGCTGTCAATTCTAAAGTTGCTGTCGACTTTAAGAGAGCATTCATTGGCTTCCGACGAAATTTATGGTCGGTAAAGAGCAATTAAGAAGACGGGAACACAGAAGCATTGTAAACTGCTGGGATGACACGCAGCGCCTGCAAAGGCGGGTCGACAGTCAGTGGCCGGAGGGCGAATGCTACAGTTTCGGCTGGCTCTGAGGGATCTTGGGCTGCTTAAGCTGCCTTTTGTACTCTTCGAGCGTGAGCCTGTGCATGCGACTTCTAGAGCTTTGAAGTGAATCACAGGTGAAGAGAGACTTCCCACCCTAGAACATGTCAACCCGCACCTCTCCCACAGCTATAAGAATTATGCAACTGCATTCTAAGTGGATATACAGCCAGACACATTTCCTGACGAGGAAGATATGGATGTCAAAGTCGGTTAGTTCTTCCTGCCTCGTGCAAGAATCTAGCACCTCACAGTTTCATGATGGTGATGAATTGTTACTAGCTCTGGTGACGTCGAGAGTATGGGACATATTCCACAGCATCATTTGCTGCCAATCTCGAGTCTGCTGTCAAATACGTACCACGTTCTTTGAATTCCGATGAAATTCATCTCTTGGACGAGAAGTAACAAATCGTCGAGATCAGCATATTAGCGAGTGAATAGAAAAGGTTTCTCTTGGAAGCGATAGCAGCTACTCAAACCAACATAGCGCACGAACATGCCTCTTCAGGTCACTGCATGATGGAGATTTGGATGAGGTTGTAGGCTGGTAGCTGAGATTTTCTACCCTTTGCTGCTGCCGGTTCAAGCAACAGATTATTCGGTGAATTGAAGCTCCCACACTTGCGGACAACCACACCTTACTCTTAAATTCTTCTAAAGCAGATTCGTGGCAGCTATAAAATAGCACCTAGTTCACCTTCTTCCGACCTCCTTAGTCCCATCCCAAGCAGAATCTTCGCGGACATGACTGATGGTTTGCGGCGTCAGTCAAACCATCTGCTGAAGAAAGTCAAACACTTGCCTCGTTTTAGAATAAGTGAAAAGCCAGCCGTAGACTGCTGTGCTCTCAAAATTATCATCGCAAGATACAAATCAACCATACAGTCAACTCTAAACATACGTTTACAGAATCCGACGAAATGTCCAGCGCAGCCAATTGACGATTCAAGCAATGACCCCGTTAATAACCAGGAGCCAGATATCCATATTCAAGCTCATTGCTGCGGCTGACAGCATAAGAAGAGAATGCATTAGGGACAGGATCGAGCATCGGGGTATGAGGGCTGCAGTAGGTGATGCGAGGCATTTATATACCTTTGTATTGGCCAGTGAATCATCCAAGTAAGGTTCTAGGCGCGAATAGCACGAAAGGAGAGAAAACGAGGATATAAAAACGACGTAGCAATCTTCTGAATAGCCACACGAGCATCCACGAGTCATGATGTACGATGGCGCTGAGCAAATCGCTGCAAAGAAAGTACGCTTCCTCAGAGACCCCAGCCTCTCAATAAAAACGATTGGATGGAAAGGCGTCATGTGTGATTGAACCTGGCCTATCGTTAGTCGAACGGCTGCTGTCAAGCTCGATATACGTTCAAAAGGCCCGACGAAACATCGCGTATAGAGAGCCAACAAAAAGAAAAGTAGGGAAAAGCTCTCTGGGCGAGCTGTTCCGATCCATTCGTGAAATGGCTATTTCGTCAATAGATTAGCCAATTTCACGAAAATTGCCTCTATTTTATAAACAATTATTGTTTCGTTAATAGCTTAGGCATTTCATCAATTTATTGACGTTGTTGCTTCTAGGGATGACCTTGCTGGCGCCCCTCCCTGCATTAAGTGCTATATCAAGGGATACTGCCCGCCCTTAAATTAATTGTATTGGCATATTTTTTATAATGCAACGTATGCCTCAAAGAGCTCTATGGCTTAAATGCAATCGATTCCCTGGTGTTGATGCTTACCTTATTAGAAGAAGGCGTTAGGATCCACCGGATAGTTTTATTCCTATACTTTATAATACCTACAAAAGAAAGGCGCCAACAATGGAGCCTTTTGGGGTAGGTAGACAGCGCAGATAATAAAGTAATTCTTAATATATTTAGTGCTAATATAATAGACTTCGCGAAACCCCTGTCTAATTGGTCAAATGGAAATACAGTGGCGGATATGCAAAGCCCACCAACTTATGTTGGCCCACCATCTGCCACCCACAAAGTAAATAACATTAGTTTTAGACTGTAAATAATATATTTAAACTTTTCTAATTCATTTCCTATATTCGAATTAATCAAATAATAAATAGTTATTAAAGAAGAAAATGGTTATATAACTTTGGTCAAACATTTTCGCCGTTTATATAAGCCTGATAAATCCAAAAAATAAAGTTATATAAGTACTTTACCTCATTAGAAGATCACTAACCCAATTAAACTAATAAATCCAAAATATTTTTGCCATTTATATAAATAAATTTACTTTTTTTGCAAAACTACATTAATACAATTAACCATTATTATTATATTTTAAAAGATGTATTATATAGAATAACTTCGGATTATTATAACTGTATTTTTTTGGTATTGTTTATGCGTTATTATGGAAAGTTTTATTAGAGCCAAAGTTAGAGGCTTTGTTGGTGGGTTTTGCGTGTCCGCCACTGTAATTCATGAAACTGGCGCTGTATTGGTGAAATCCAAACTTCACGAATGGATCGGAACAGAGCGCTATAGGTATTTGTATTTGCGCAGCTTCACGAGAAAGGCAGCAGCAGCGCATGGTAAGCATCGTCCGTTCGAACACCGTCTTGGAGTAATCATTACAACCCGGCGTGAGGTTTATATACCCCCCCGGGCTCTACTCCTAGAGCGATTGATCTAAGAGTTCCGAGGAATTAACCCGTGCATGGCTCGAAAGCCCATTGGTATAAAAGTAACATCTCTATCATCAAAAAAAAATAGCATTAGAACAACGGAGGCCGAAGAAATCGAAAGATGCTGGCAACGCTCATACGAATCATGACGTGAATTCACACTTGTTGCCAGTGCCACAGTTTGCTGAGCAGCTGTAGCTGACCGAATCGTATGAATTTCATTGAATTGAAAGCTGTTAGTTGCTGTCGAGTCCAAATTTGCTGTCAACGTTCAGATCATGCGACGAAAGTTCACCTTGACACGATTAAAGCAACGAGGGAGGTCAGTGTAGATAGGAAACGTGCACAGCAAAAGTGTTTGCACATCTTCTCACCAGACGCCCACACACCACATTCGGAGATCTGGACTCGATGACTTTACAGTGGATGGAGGGATGGCACCCATGAGGTCGCAAATATGTATTCCCCTATCCAGGGTGAAATTCGAGGAAAATCGAGAAAAAAAGCAAATCGAATAGGTATAATACTAAGACCGATACATTTATTGCAAAACAACTAGTTGTATGGGGCATCAAGATGCCACATCAGAGCATCAATCTTATGAAAGGTGCCATGAAGAACTTCTGACTGGAAGAAAGCGTACTGCTCAAACCGACTTGTTCAGAATTCTTACACAGGCTTCCAGTATCATTTAAAAAGGCTTCTATTTGCCGTGAAACTCATGCTGCTGTCAACTTTCTCCCATCATTCAAACAATCCGACGAAAGACATCTTCCACTAACACCACGCCCAAGGAAGCGACACGAGCCTGCAAATAAACTCTACGAATAAGTAATGAATAAGTTCAGCATTTGCAACAGCCAGGGATGCGGCTCGCAGCCCATCTTTACGAACTCTCGGTGTGATTCTGAATATAGGGGCCAGATAAGGGAAGAACGTAGGTGTTGATATACCACGAACTGCATGTTGCCCGTTGACGCGAGGACTCAGAGGTATAAATGTCTCTTTCCTATCGTCAGCTAAGAGATATCAAGAGGAAAAATTCCGTGTTGTCTCCGGTTATGGTAATTCCTCCAGTCCGGCTTGCGTTCTAGAAGTCTGCTGTATGAGGAACACCGCCCTATTTGCTTATATTTGGCAGAGGTAAAGTGTTTCAAGAGTATAAAAGAAACATGGAGGTTGCTGTTAAGTGCAAGATTGCTGTCGAGCCCTACAAACATTCGTTCAGAGTGCTCCAATGAAAGCTCGACCCCCGCCCTAACCCTCAAAGCAAGAAAGAAACGATGGCTGTATCTACATGGAACGTAGTTCCTTGACAGCTAGTCGTGACTTGCTATATACTTGTTGCTTGGTTGTGAGGCTCGAAGTGTAGGAAGCAAGGAGGTTTTATAACCCCATTCCCTGCTTCCTTCATCGAAACCAGTACCTCCATTCACCAGTCAAATCATTTTGCAGACAGAAAGCCGGACGTCAAGAACTATAAAAAGGACTCCACTTATTGCTCTAGCTCTGCAAGTAGACAGACAGGAGGACTTGCAACCACTATGGGGTAGGAGGGGCTGCGCCCACCCTCTTGACATTCGACCCAAAAACGTGAGGATCTTCCTAGAGGTACTGGCGCTTGTCCGAAGGCTTCTCAAGAATGGGATCATGAAGTGATAGCTCCGTCTGCTGTCAGGAACAAAAAACAGTCAACTTCAGCAGTCGTTCATTCGTTCATTCAATTCATTCCGACGAAACTTCAGCCGCGATAAGTATTGCCTGACCAACAAGAGGTGAGGCTGAAGTAGAGACGCATCAAGGCTTGCGCTGTGCATCATCCTCTTATTCGAGGGCCTTGTGACACAGGTCATATAGTTTCTCAAGGGCAGCGATAGATGGAATCTGGAGGAGCTGGAAGGCACAAGGCACGAGCTTTGTACTGCTCCCGTCGGCAAGCGCTAGCGTTAAGCATCGTAGATTAGTGAACGAATTAGAGCAAAGGAAGAAACGTACAAGAGGCTGAATGGCATGAGAGATGCTCGTGGACGCAGATGGAATAAGCTCGAGGATCTTCGAGAAGAAAATGAGGGCCACTCGGCCTGATCACAGCATCACAGATAGATGGTAGTAACAGATATAAATATTATTGGCATTATTCCATAGCCGAGCATGCCGCCCAGCCGCCAATTGTATCCGCAATTTTTATATAATCCTCAATCCACCATCTCCTCAACACCGCTCCTGTCCATCACAACGCGAGGTACTACCTCTGCGGCTTCCTGTCCCTAGAAACTGCGTCAGCCAAGGAAAATCTATATCCAAAGTTCTTGCAAAGAAAACCTACGTGCTCAGCCGTCTCGAAATCATCTGCAGCCCTTTATCGTTATCCGCACTCTCCTTCGCCCTCTCYAGCGCCTGCGCCCTCCCCTCCTCGCTCTGCCGCGTCACCTCATCATGACTCGGTGGCAGCCGCTCGTTCTGCAGATCGACCTTGCGCGCGTCCTCGAAGTTGTTGATGGCATTCTTAATGCCTTCGGCGCCGAGCATGAGAGTGCCCACGGGAAGCTTGCCGCCTGAGGCGGTCTTGAGTTCGGTGACGCGCTCGGACTCCTCACGCAGGACTTGGAAGACGCGCGAGAGGCGGCCGATGGCAAGGATCTTGTTTTTGAGGGCGCGGCGGCGGTATTCGAGGGATTCGGGGTCGGTGGGGGTGCTGATGGGTGGGGAAATGGGGCCGGGGGAGACAGTAGATGGGGTGGCGTCTTCTTTGAGCTCGTCTTCGGAGCAYGTGCTTAGGATGGCGATCAGCATGTCAGTGATCTTCTCGCCTACGAAAGGCAGAGACCAGGTGAAGACGTCCATGAAGTTGGGAAGCCAGTATGGGTGTGGCGTGCAGTTGAACTGTCTGATGTTCATGACGTTGTTCTCGTATTTGAGAACGGCAGCTTTGTTGTTGTAGACATCGAGGTAGTTGGGAGCGGAAAAGATGGTCATTACAGACGGGAATCCTGTTGTTCGGGTCTTGCGATACATTCGGTACCCAGCATCTTGAGCCTCATGCGCACGGATCACAGAGAGGAGGTTGTTCTTTTCTAGGAAATTACATGCTGCGGGGTAGGAGAAAAAGTACGAGCATCCTCGCACGTGGTTGTGCACGAAGTACTCCGACGTCTTCTCTTGCCCGAATTCTTCTAGAGGATCGGCCCAGAGAATGTCGCACATCAGGCCGTGGGTAGGAGGCTCGCGGAAGCGATCAATCTAAAATTACGTAAACAGGGGCCATCGCCGCAGAGTAAGCTTACTTACGTTCTTCAAATCATCTAGGGTATGTAATTCGGGGCTCAAGCCACCGTGAATGCAGAGAAACTGCTTGTTCATGACAGCAGCAAGCGGTAAGGCGCAGAACGAGTCCATGCATGCTTCGTAGATCTTCTCTGAATATTTGTGTTTGCACTCGAGCTTGAATGTGAAGTAATCTGTCAAATGTCTGCACTCGTGGTTGCCTCGAAGTAGCCATAAGGTGTTGGGATACCAGATCTTCAACGACCATAGATAGAGGACACACTCGATGCTGAAGTACCCTCGGTCGACGTAGTCACCGAGGAAGAGATAGCGAGTCTCTGCTGGATCGCCACCGACTTCGAATAACTTCATCAARTCGTAGTATTGGCCGTGGACATCGCCACAGACCGTGATYGGCGCATCCATCTCGAGCAGATTGGGTTCCTGCTTCAGGATCTTGGTCCCCTCTTCGATGATGAATAATGCTTGCTCTTCCGTTAGACGGCCTTCGCGATARAAGTGTTGTTTYAGGAATGCTAGATTCGGCTTCGAGGAGTCGACGGGAGAGAAGAATTGGTCGTCGGTCGGAGGCTGCATCGCAGGTGCTTGTACATCTGTATGATAGCATCAGTATCTTGGTTCACTGCCTGTGRATCGCTGCCTTGAGATGCGCTTACCTTTGCAGACTCTCTCCATTGTGCTGACYTGGGTGCCATCYTCCATGGTRTGCAGGGTGAAGTCAATCTCGGGGACGGGCTTCTTGTTGTGGATAGCCTTGAGAGCATTGTCGACCTGGAGCCTGTTCTCGATGCCTACAGGCACGAGGGGCGACACAGTCTCCTCGCCGTCCATGGTGACGAAAGATTGAGCTAGAGGAGCTCTTGTTGACCTGCAATCCGGGCTTCTCTGCGTGTGCGGGAGTGTGGCAGCGGTTGGGGGCTCGTAAAAGGCGGCGACTCAAAGTCCTTGACGTAGATGCAAGAGGGGCAACGAGGCACACGCGCACTCGGTCTCGACTTGATGGGCGCAAGAAACGAAGGTGAAGATATTCGCAGTCGCAGTAGCAAAATAGAGGATGCTCGCGCGATACCAGCTGCAGGGTGCGGATGGTTCTTTAGCTTTGGGAAGATCGTAGGGCTGAGGGCGTGGTTGGCAGCTGAAAGGGGGAGAAATTGAAGGGCAGCTCGTTGATTGACTTTGGGGCTAGCCCGCTTAGGTGCTGGACAGCATTGGGGGAAGGGATGACTGGGGGCTGGATTCACTGAGGCTTGAGTGGCGTGGAAAAAGCGGCACTCGATATTCTGTCTCACACCGCCTGAAATCCTCAAAAYYAGTGCCGCTTTCTCWATTAAGCTCGAGAGAGAGGGGAGCAACATCAGACGAGCCTGGCCGACGAGCATTTGCCATGTGGGAAACGAGGCGGTGCACTGCAACTCTAATCACTCCCGCGACAAGTGCCAGCGTATCTCTGCAGATTAAGTCTGATATTATCCTCCCCGAGAAAGCAAATCAGAGATCGCAGAGCTCTCGGTGAATGCTTCTGGCAACGCTAGAAGAGCTTGGAGGGGTTACACTATGACCTGGGGCTGCGTTGGCGCCTCCTGCATATTTCTTGCTGGTACTTTCAGAAGCAGATTACCAGAACAGCTCTCCTGAAAATGCACGATAATAGTAAGTACACATACCATGACACTGCTCAAGGCTATCTAACACCTCATAGGACCACACCCACTACTCGCCCAAGTCCCCCTAACAGTCTCTCCCTTCGTCTCTCTCCCAACAGCTACAAATCTCCCATACACCTACAAAACCCTCCCCTCAACCCTTCCACCCTCATCGACCGGGGCCATGGCCACAGCAGGCGAAGACAAGACCCAATACGTCGTCTCCTCCTCCGGGCACGCTGCACACCCGGACGAGATCCTCCAGTCTTGTAAAGCTCTACAAGACTACATCCAACGAATGCAAGACAATGCGGATAAAGAGTTGAAGGCGTGGGAGGAAGCCATCGCTGCGCGGGAGCTGGCGGAGAAGAGGAGGGTTGCACCGGGATGGCTGGATAGCGAGGCGAGGATCTTGGAGCCGGAGAGGAAGAATGGGAGTGCTAAGGGAGGGAAAGGGAGGCAGGAGGATATGGGAAGTTTGATGGATGTTGATGTGAGCAGGGCGGAGGCTTCGCGGTTGGAGGGGACGCCGGTTGCGGTTCCAAGGGGGGAGGGGGAGGAGTTGGATCGGGCGTTTGGGGGGCTGGGGATTAATCAGAAGTAAAGATTATCAGTTTGAAACCAAATTAAAAATTACCTACATGAATACTCCCAATTACTTACATTTTGTACGTTTTGTTGCTGGCATTCCAAGCTCCATCGCAGCCTCGCATGTGGGGCAACCCAGGCTCACCTCAAGCTCAAGCTCGCATCCCAAAACTTTTCCTCTCCGAGCATCAACGATGCCTCCACGACTCCCGCGAGTCGTCACTAGCCTCTTAAGAATCCCGCGACTGGCAATCGCTCCGTCATTTACCTCAATATGCCCAATTTGTTCCCTGTCGCGACTTTCGCGTCCAGCGCCTACGCTTCAGTCCCAGCCAAAACGACATCTACGGATTACATCTCGACGCCAATCTGGGACGGCGGCCGCATCCAACCCAAAAACAATATCAAAATCCGCCAGATCCGAGCTCCACAATGCCCTGCTAGAACTACAGAAGCATGCCACGAACTACACCAACATCTCGCAGCTGCAACTCGCCATCCGGAGTCTCGAGCAGACGCCCGGTGATGAAACGATCCGAATTGCCTTCCTCCACATCAATCACCGCCAACCGCCCACCCTCCAAGAACACGTCAACGATCCCAGGGATCTCGATGCGCTGAAGACACGGCAGCTCCTGAGACTGCTGCTTGCGGACCCGCTGAAGGAGGAGGAGGAGTGGGAGAGGGTCCTGCTCGGCTACGAGCCAGGCCAGAAACCGATCCTGCTGAAAATTGGAAGCAAGGCGGAAGAAAGTAGTGTCTATAGCAGCCAGATGGTGAGGGAGCTACATGTAGAGCCGCCCAATATGAAGGGATTAAAAATGGAGATCTTGCTGGGGGGTGTGGTTCCGGGTTGGAGAGGTTATCCACGCCTACAAGAGTTTCGGCACGAGAAGGAGGAGTCAGGCGGTATTGATAGGTTGATAGAGGATATATTGGTTCCGACTATGGAGATACCGACGAGCAGTACGGGGAGGTATACGCCGGTTACTACGCCGGTGCATAGATCATTACTCATTGGCCATGGCTTGGAGGGCGCAGTCAGTGTATTCGATCTTCCGTCTAACGATAATGTCGCAGCCGTGGTGGATCTAGGACTTGGGCAGATTGGTGAAACGGACTTGAAGCAGGGGACGATGCTTTTCCGGGCCGTTGAGGTCAAGCCGTCAAACGCTGGCAATGTCTCGTTCGTTGATATCGAGCAGGCGGCCGTTGCTCTAGCAGCGTTCAGACAGAGTGTGCACAATGCTCGTGGCTACGAACATAATTGGTTTGCCAGCAAGGTCCCTCTTCTTGTTGAGTGGCTGAAGCAGGGAAATGAAGCGCAAGACAAAACCACGCTGAAGCCTGTCATTGAAACCTTTATCGATGGGTTTCTAGCCCGTACACAACGAGGAATTGAGGCAGAGCAAGCGCGTCGGCGCGAGGCCTATACTGCCAGCATAGACGCTATCCCTCTTGACTCCCTACGCAAAGGTCTGTCAGAATGGGCAGAGAGAGCACACACGGAG
>QYSG01001793.1:0-10193 GCA_003988875.1 Lachnum nothofagi
TGGCCAGATGGGGTATACACGCCCCCAAACAGAGAGGCAATGGTATATGATCTTCAAATGCTGAAGAGTCTCGGCTTCAATATGCTTCGCAAACACGTAAGTTGCAACCTGATCCGGTGTTTATACATTGCTGAACCGTTCCTCGTCAACAGATTAAAGTCGAGACCGCACTCTTCTATCAAGCCTGCGACCAGCTAGGTCTTCTCCTAATTCAAGATATGCCAGCCCTACGCCCAATCCAGAGCTACTACACGCCAAACTGTACCCAAGAGACTTATTTACCAGATGCGGACCAACAAGCCGAATTCGACCGCCAGCTCGCCATTCTCGTCGAGCAGCACAAGAGCTATCCCAGCATCGGGACATGGGTAGGAGACTCCCCATCAATCCCTCATCGTCTCCGACCCGCTAATAGCTTTTCTTTCTAGGTAATTTATAACGAAGGCTGGGGCCAAGTAGATGCAGGTCTGCCTGAATTCCGCCTCACAGACATGGTGAAGAGCCTCGATCCAACGCGCCTCGTCGACTCCACAACAGGCTGGAGAGATCATGGCGCGGGCGACTACAGCGTAAGCCCTTATTCTCCCCTTTCCCCCTACTAAGCTAACTTAAAATAAAAGGACAACCACCACTACGCAAACCCGCAATGCGGCTCGCCCTTCTACTCCATTGCCTCGTCCCCCTACGACCCGAGCCGCATCGGCTTCCAAGGAGAATTCGGCGGCATCGGCCAGAATGTTTCTATTGAACAGTCCGTCTTTCCCCTCCCTCATTCCCCTCCCAACCCCCATTAACCATCCGTCATAGTCTCTGGAACGTCCAAGAAGCCATCAACACCATCAACCAAACCTACGAGATCGACACGAACATCAATGCGTGGAACTACCGCGCCCACCTGCTCCTCACCGAGCTGAAAGAGCAGACGCAGATGTTTGCTTGTAGCGGCGGCGTGTGGACGCAGACTACTGATGTAGAGGGCGAGGTGAATGGGCTGTTGACGTATGATCGGCGGGTGTTGAGGCCGGATGTGGGGCAGTGGAAGGCGGATATTCAGGCGTTGTATGATGCTGCAAAATCGCGGAGTAATTCGACGATGGCGAGGCTATGAGTTCAGGGAAACTCAAGAAGTAGGGGTTTAGGTTATAGGTGAGGGACATAATTAATCATGAACGATAAATCTCTCTACCAAACATCCCAGAACATTCATCATCTATTCATCTACCTCGCAGTATACCCCCCATCAACAATAAAATCCGCCCCCGTCGTATACGAGCTCGCATCACTCGCCAGATACAAATAACCCCCCTTCAGCTCCCTCGGATCCGCATCCCTCCTCAGCGGCGTGAGCCCAAACCACGCCTCCTTCATCTCGAAAGGGCAGTCGCCTGAGATAGCCGTGTCGATACAGCCAGGGCTGACGGAGTTGACTCTTCCGCCACATTTCGCCCATTCGACGGCTAGGGATTTCGCGAGATGGATCTGTGGCACCCTTTAGCAAACCATATCCTCTTTCCAACTTACAACAGGAGGAAAACCCACCACACCCGCCTTCGCAGCATTATACCCGCTCTGCTCCTGCGGCACATTCGCCGCATGCCCACTCATACTCGCCGTAAAAACACAATTGCCCCCTCCCCTCCCCTGCGCCCTGAACACCAGCCCTGCAGCCCTGGCACAATAATACACACCATCGAAATCCACGGCGCGCACCCGATCCCACTCCCCCACAGAACTATCCAGCCTCCCAGGATACCGGCGTTCGCGATCATCACGTCGAGCCGGCCGAAGAGGCGACGCCGGCCTCGACAGAGGCGTAGTTCTCGACTTGCACTTTGTAGGTTGAGGTTTTGACGCCGAAGTCGGCGGTGAGTTGGGCGGCGGTGGGGGAGGTTGAGTACCAGATTGCGATCTGGGTGATTTTTTGTTAGATACGATTTGGGGAGGGAGAGATGGAGGGGAGAGGAAGTACGTTCGCGCCAGCTTCGGCGAGACCGCGTGCTGCTTCGTACCCGATTCCGCCTGAACCGCCGCTGATGATGGCGGTGCGGCCGTCGAGGCGGAAGGATTTGAAGATGCTGTCTTCGATGGGAGGGTTGGGGGGGCGGATGGATTTTTGGGTGCCGTTGGTTGTCATTTTGGAAGTTCCAAGTTCCAAGCTTCAAAATTCAAAATCTGGACTGGGGGGATTTGAGAATGGGAGATGATGAGATGAGTGATGATGAATGAGAGACAAGAATCAAACCGCGGCTGCAGCCTTATCCTCACGGTGGAGCAAGGCTGCCAAAATCCCGCTCCGGCTTGGAGGTCCACGCCATCCACTCTGTTGCTGGACGGAGAGGGTGGGTGTCTCCCGGCTGCAGGCGAGGCTTGCAGAGTGCCGATACGCATGGATGAAACAGAGGGTCTGATGAGGTTATGTCTCATCATGGTATACTGATCGAGCAAGCCAGGTTTGTCAAGTTGTCAGTGAGTTCGGAGATTTTCAGATACCCGAGTAAGGAGGAGAAAGGGGTGACTGAATGCACGTGACAGATTTTGAAGCCCAAGGCTCCTTCTCCTCTCCTTAGCTTTAAAGTTGCGAGGATGAGTTCTCACATCTCGAAAGTTAAGATGCCTCTCATGATGGAATTTTGAATGGGCTCGTGAAAATCAAGCTCTTTCCCATCTCGTGACCAAAAGTGGGATTTCTTGGCAGTCGCGATCGCGATGGCTTCAAGCACGATTTGTGTCAACCTCGAGGACGAGCTGACTTCGTGAGCAGCGCTGCTTTCTAAGCGTCGAGACTGTCGAGGGTTATATATCCATCAGGTGAAAAAAACTGACAAACTCAGTGGCTTCAAGAGATGGCCCGTCGTACAGTACCGACCCCGATTTCTTCATCCGCGGTGCTCCTCGACTCTCACGCGCGTCGCTCAGCCAATGGGCCGTCGGCACACCTTCCTCTATCTCCTTCTGAAATTCTGAGAAGGGCCATCTCCCAACCGACGGCTTTGAGATGGGCTCTCTCCCTGTGGAGAGTCGTATCGTGGGGGCTCCACATGGAGATGCGTTGTTTGGATGAGAGTCGCGGTCGACAGCGTCCGTCGCGTCTCACGAGGGCAGCATTATAAGACCCCGCATCTGCCCCTCCATGAGCTGACAAAAAGTCCAACAGCTCAACCCATTTTGCTTTTCTTTATTCATATTTTCTCTTGAAATTCGTTGTCTTCTCAAAAATCTCAAATTCTGCGATTTCAATATAAAAAAATGTCTACAACCGCCACAGAAATCGTAAGTCGTCGGTGATTGCAAGTGGGCCAGCTAACTCACGAGTCCAAGAACCCCGCATTCGTGCTACACTCCATCAAGAACGTCTCTGTCGAAAATGTCCCGGTCCCGAAACTACGTGATGAGCATCATGTCCTAGTGCACATCGCGCAGACCGGCATCTGTGGCAGCGACGTGCACTACTGGCAGCGCGGGCGCATCGGGGACTTCGTTCTAACCAGCCCGATTATCCTGGGTCATGAGAGCTCCGGAACGATTGTAGAGGTCGGGAAGGCTGTGAAAAATGTCAAGGTTGGGGACCGGGTGGCCATTGAGCCGGGTGTGCCGTGTAGACAGTGAGTCGGGACCATCAATTTGTGGAAACAAAGGAGACTAATTGATAAAATAGCTGTGATTACTGCCGCGAGGGAGCGTATAACCTCTGTGTAGACACCATCTTCGCTGCAACCCCGCCTTGGGACGGGACTCTGCAGAAATACTACACCGTAGCATCAGATTACTGCTATCCGATCCCCGAACATATGTCCATGGAAGACGGGGCTATGGTCGAGCCCACGGCCGTCGCAGTACAAATCAGCAAAGTCGCAGATCTGCGGGCAAATCAAACAGTAGTTGTCTTTGGCTGCGGCCCAATTGGCGTCTTGTGCCAGGCTGTAGCAAAGGCGTATGGTGCGAAGAAAGTCATTGGTGTAGATATCTCGAAGTCGAGGACGGAGTTCGCGAAGAAGTATGCTGCAGATGGGGTGTTTGTGCCTGAGCGAGCGCCTGCGGGGACAGATCCTGTTGAGGCGAGCAGAGCTATTGGGGAGAAGATCATTGCAGAGTTCGGCCTGGGTGAGGGAGCTGATGTAGTGTTGGAATGCACGGGTGCAGAGCCGTGTATTCAAGCTGGTATCTTCGCTGCGAAGAAGGGAGGAACCTACGTCCAGGCTGGGATGGGGAAAGAGGTGAGCGCAAAACTGGGCTAATGAGAATCTAGTCACTAACGAGCTTCTAGAACGTCGTATTCCCAATCACTACAGCATGTATCCGAGCCTTAAACATCAAGGGCTCAATCAGATACACCACAGGCTGCTACCCCGCAGCAGTCGACCTCATAGCACGGGGCAAAATCGACGTGAAGACCCTCATTACCCATAGATTCAAATTCGAAGAAGCCGAGCAAGCATTTGAATTAGTCAAAAAAGCACAAGAAGACGTGTTTAAAGTCATTATTGAGGGCGTTCAGTAAACAGTAAATAGAAGAAAATGTAGATGTTGAACTAGAGCTCTAAATCCATAGCCGAGCCCCTATTTCACCCCCCTAAATCTCAACCACGAATCCGCAACCACCCAAATCCACGCATCGTGAAATCTTCAACCCTGCAAAAAGTCACAAGACCGACGGAAAAAGCTCTACTAACGACTAGCAGGTCGAGAGACGCCCGTTCCCCGCGTGGGTATAAAGACCCGATCTTCCTCCCACTTCTCACGAACTCTCGTCACCTCCTCCCAAACTCTCTTTCGCCCAAATACGACCTCCATACAACTACCATTTCCACTTCAACTCTCTCCCAAGCTTGCAATAGAACATTTGATAAAATGGTCCTAGCACCACACCCAAACCCCTCGTCCCCCGTGCTCTCGCACTTCTCTCTCGCGGGAAAAACCGCAATCGTCACGGGCGGCACGCGGGGTATCGGGCTAGAAGTCGCGCGCGGGCTGTACGTCTTCCTCCATCCTTCCCCTCTCCCCCTTTCCCCCTTTCCTTCCCCCACCCTCTCCATCCCCTCCCAAACCCCCAAACCCCACTAACCCCCCTCCAAACACAGCGCCGAAGCAGGCGCCGCCGTCGCTATCTTCTACACCTCCACTTCCCCCACCACCGCCTCCGCAACCGCTGCCGAAATAGCAAAAGCCACAGGCCAAACAGTGAAGAGCTATAAGTGCAATGTTACGAGCTCGGAAGAGGTGGAGAGTGTGATCGCGACTGCTACGAGGGATTTGGGCGGGACGCTGGATGTCGTTGTTGCTAATGCGGGGATCGCTACGCATCGTGCGGCGCTGGATTATTCGCCTGCGCAGTTTGGGGAGGTTGTGGAGTATTTATCGCCTTCTCCCTATCCCCTAAACAAACCCATTCTTATTCCCTACTCGCTGACTCGCTTCCAAAGCGTGAACCTCAACGGCGCATTCTACACCGCGCAAGCCGCCGGCCGCATCTTCGAACGCCAAGTGAAGAATGGAAGCCGTAAAGGGAACGTGGTGTTCACGGCGAGCGTGTCTGCGATGCTGGTTAATGTGCCGCAGAAGCAGGCGGCGTATAATGCGTCTAAGGCTGCTGTGGTGCAGCTGGCGAGGTGCTTGGCCGTGGAGTGGGTTGGGTGGGCGAGGGTGAATTGCGTTAGTCCTGTACGTTTTACCTCCCCCCTATGTTTCCCCTCTTCTTTATTTTCTTTCTTTCTTTTGCTTTTTCTTTGGTTTTGTTTTGGGATTTTGGGAAAAGGGAAGGGTTTGAATGGGGAGGTGGGCTGATGATGAGGGCTAATGATGGCGTGAAATTTCTAGGGCTTCATAGCGACGGATATGCTGGATATCCATCCCGAGGAATGGAGGAAGATATGGCTCGGGATGATTCCGGGGGGTAGGCTGTGCGAGCCGGCGGAGTTGAAGGGGGCGTATGTGTTTTTGGCGAGTGAGGCGAGTAGTTATATGACTGGTGAGTTCCCTTCCTCTTAAGAGATGAGCGGGAATGGGATGGTGACTGACGTTGGGAAGGCGCGAATTTGGTGATTGATGGCGGGTATACTTTGCCTTGAGGGGTGAAAGAAGGGTTGTGAGAGGGTGGGCATAGTTGGTAGATGAGAATAGATGGCATTAGAGAAGTGTCCAAAGACTTGATTTCACGCTCAATTCAAGATCTTGCTCCTCACGACTGCTTAATGTATACAGTGCCAAGCTTTTGGTAAGCTTTATCCACAATGAAAGATCACGCCTACGGCCGTGTTCAAATAGCTCAGTAAATCCCCATTCACACGAACCGGACATACTCCCTCTTTCCTCGCTCCCACAGAATGTCTTATCCCTCTCCAAAGCTGACCGACTGAGGACACGTTCGAAGCAATCACCAACAGTCTTACAAAGGTTTTCAAATACAGAATCCCTCCTTCGAACGCGTGTACACGGTCAAATCCGTTGGGATGGTATCGACATGCGATGCGTTATTACTGCTTTTAAGAGTTGCTGGCTACCTTGGAATCATTTCCAAATGAAATGCTGCTGCCTGGTTGTAAAGGCTAGCTAGAATATGCAAGAGATGAAGATATATACATTCTTTGAAAGGTAATCATTGCATCAAATACAGCATAGAATTCCGTGTCAAAAATCAAGATTTTGGTAAAGCAAAATAAGAAATTGCCGGGAGGGGGGAAATGATACAGCGGTTAAGAAGTTGGTGATGAGTTTTTGTGGATATAATAGGAATAGGAATAATGAGTAGAATCTCAGGCCGAGGCTAGCACCCGTGGCATATTAAAAATGGCTAGTAAAGCCTCATGAACTATATGCGGGATGACGGTCTCAACTATTAGAAATGCCATCTTGAAGCTTAAGCTTCATAGTATTTAAAACCAACCAATAGGATGCGCCGACCGATCTGGGGCACGGCAAATTCTCGCCTGTGGCTTGAATCCGCCGCATCCTTGCGCCAAGCCATTCTGACACATCCTTGGCAGAGCGCTCCATCGCGCCCGAATAGGAAAGGTGGATCAGCCATCACAGCCTTGCTGTTGCACGGCGCAGCCTTCTCAGAAAAAGATATATTAAATGCCTCGCACCTCTTCAAACTCCTCAAACAATTAAAGAACATAATTATTTCAAGACCTACCTCAAATCTCATCTCGATCAGTTTTCAAGACACCAATATGGGTTCTCTCACCGAAACACAAGTCCAAGACACCTCAGCTACAAACCGCACTCTACAAGTCGACTTCCAGTGGCTCAAATTCAAATCAACAATCACCAAAGCCGGCGAGCCAAAAGATGCGAAACCGACGTACATCGTCGACTACCGGTGGACGTCCCCCCATCTGCGCTTCTTCGCCGCCGATGATTCCGTCTTCGGCGAAGCAGTGCTACACGCAGTGTCCATCGACAGCGACTGCACTGTGCGCGGCCAACCGATCAAGCTCAAGGCCTTGAAGCGCATAAAGACGGAGTATAAGCATGCGAGTAGGAGTTTTTCCAAAACGGACGAGCCTGTCACAATGACCTGGACCTCGAACAGCAATTTCAAGACGTGGGATTTCATATGCCTGAATGAGACAGGGTTGCCGGTTGCGAAGTTTGCTGCGAATTGGTAAGTATTTTATTTTTTTGGAGATTCCTTCCTGTTTCGAGATATTCTCGGACGTGTCAAGCGCTGTGTGCTCTCGAGGATGTTGGTTTCCGAACCTCTGGAGGCATGAAGTGTATGGAGAACCGACGTCTCAAAATATTTTCCTAATCGAGCAATGCTAACTCTGAAAACAGGTGGGCGCTGAAGCAGGTCGGGAACATCGAGTTCATGGAGGATTATACCGAAGCGCAGAAGGAAGAGATCGTAGTGATGGGAATGAGTCTGGTGTATACGATGTTGTTGAGGCTGAACAACCCGCTGCAGCTGGTGGGGTCGGCGATACACAAGAAGGACAAGGTGGAAGGGGACAACGGTGATGGCACAGAGTTGATGGATGCGAGGAAGACCAAGTGAGGTGGGGATGAGGGACAAGGGACGTAACAGTTGATACCATTTGCTTTTAGTTTAGAAATTCTTTCTTCCGTCTTGAACAATGCATCTCCAACTCGGCGACCCAAAAGAGGAAGGTCGGTACGAATTAAAGATCGTCGACGCACAGAACAGAATCCTGATGCCTTGAGCCTCCAAGACACCTGCGGCGCAGCTTCCCGATCATGCCAAGTCATGGGCCTCGTCGAGCTGACAGGGATGGTCACCTGCATCCCGTAAATGCACTTGCGCCGGGCAAGCTCCAAGACTCACCTGCAGCCTCGTCGCCGGTTATAACGGCACAAAAGATTCATAAAAATAATGAAGCGCAGGGGAATGAGAAAAGATGGAGAAGATGGAGAAAGAATGGAGAAGAGATCGTCGCTCTATTTCCGGTCGCTGACTAATCTCTACAGTACTTTGCCCCTCACTAAGCCCAATACGTCTTTCACTGCACATCTCTCTCCTTCCTCCTTCTCTCCTCCACCACCCTCTTCTAGCCTCCCTGCCCGTTATTAATCACTGATCGAAATTTTCAAGATTATCCCGGTGCCTTATACCGCGAGATGCTGCAGCTTTTGCCATTTACAGTCAAGCGAGGGTGTCACAAGCTCCTTCGGACGAGTGCCGAGAGAGAGTTCTCGCTGCGCTATGCAGGATGACGTGACGTTGTCTTATCGCTCGTATAGTTCTCCAGCTGAAGCTTATTCCAGGATCAAGTGATGAGATATTAGCAGCCTTACCTCCGTTAATCCCTCACGTAATCTGCTTTTCAGCTTTTGCCTCCTTATATCATTTATTCTTTTTCAAAGACCTGTCGATAATTGTTTTGTACGAGTATTCAAAGATGGCAGCCCAAGAGTACTACAACAGCTTCCCCGAGGCTGGCTCTCAGCAAGCCCCGCCCCCTCAATATCAACCATTTCCTCCAGCACAACAACAACAGCAGCAAAATTTCCCTCAAAACCTATCCCAGAGCCTGCCTCAAAACCACACCCAGCAGATGCAGCCCTACAACCCAAACGCCTACAACCCACCAAAACCCTACCCCGAGCAACCCAACGGCATCCTCAAAAACTCATCAACGCCAGAGCCCCAGCCTCAGCCCTTCTACCCGCCCCAAAACCAAAACCAGGCATACCCACAAGGCTACGCCCCTCCACAACACCAACAACCATACAACCAAAACCCGCAACACTCACGCCCCTCCATCTCCCATTCCCACTCGTCCTCCGAGTCAGACATCGACGACATCGAGCCTATCCGCCGACAGCGCTCTTTCTCTGAGCCCCCGCAGCACTTACACCCGTCCTCCGCGCAACACCGCAGCCACCACCACTCGCGCTCTCCGCGTCCGCAGCGACGAAGACCCGACCATGCCACGCGAAACACGTTTCTGGGCACGTTTGGCGGCGCGGCTATTGGAGACGCGATATTCCCCGGCCTAGGCACGATCGGTGGTGCGTTGCTGGGTGGGTGGGGCGGCCATGAGGCGACGCAACGGGATAGGCAGCGGAGTAGGAGTGATAGGGGACGGGATCGGTATGATGAGGAGTGGGAGGAGGGGATGAGGCGGCGGAGCAGGGAGAGTAGGAATGAGGAGAGGAGTCGGAGCAGACATAGCAGAGATGAGAGGAGTCATAGTAGGCATCGGGATAGAAGTGGTAGGAGGGACAGGAGTCGCAGTCGGAGTCGACATGGGGGTGGGCATGGGAGGAAGAGGGGCGATACGTATGATCGTGAGTATGAGGAGGGGAGGCGGAGGAGGGGTGAGATTTGAGGTTGAGGTGTGAGTTGAGGTGTAAGGATATGGATTCGGAGTTTTGAGTACGGCGGTCTGTAACCGAGGGTTTCAAGTTCACTCTAAAAGATATTTGGATTTTTCTTCTCGAGTTTCTTTTCTTTTCAATTTCCATGTATTGGTCTTAGTATCGAAGCATGTGTTTTGAAGAGCCGGATGAAGTGGTTATTTAATGCTCGATACTGTACAAGGCAATTGCAGTTCAATCCTTCCTTCCAGAGCGATGTCCCAAAGCTTACATTGTTGATTGCTCTTACCGTGCTTCTGCAGGCCCATTGTGCTCACATTTGTATGTTAAGGGAAGTCGCGATACGCTCAAAGTCCAGGCCACTGGTGGCGCCTTCCTCTGGAGCATAGGGGCACTTAAGTACCTTCTTCCGT
>QYSG01001815.1:0-17587 GCA_003988875.1 Lachnum nothofagi
AAGGACTGAGAACGACCTATTTGAAGCGGGACGAGCCTTCTTCCCCCGGTCCTGGTGGTTTCACCATCTCCCAAGTTACATCGTAAGCTCAGCTGCATCTGGCAGGGGTCTGTGCGTAGCCTAGAGGCATATATAAGGGGGCCATGCCCCCTCCCTCTAATCTCAGCATATTTCCTTTATTTTACGGCTATTAGCTAATTGCTTTTAATTAAAAAAGTTTTTTTATTTATTATATATAATAGCTATTTAATTTTATTTATATTTTTTTTACATTTAATTTATCGGCAAATATCTTAATCCATTTATTTTAATTCGTAAATATTTTAATCCACCCTTTTTCGTGCTATAATATCTCAATCCACCTTTATATTATATATAAGGCCAAAAGAAGAAGCGAGCCTCTAATAGGATCTGGTATATAGGCAGCACTAATCAAAGTCCAAAGCAAGGGCTAGGTTGGGTTGTAATTTCGTCTGTGTACTTGAAAAAGTGAAGCTATTCGCAATCTATATGTCACGTGCTTGGTCACATGAAAACTGGGAATAGCTTCATTTTTTAAGTTTTGTACTAGAATATTGTAATGGAGTGAATCTGCAAACAGCAATATACAAAACTAGCTAAAAATCACATATATATATATATATTTTTATATAAAAACTTAAAAAAATCTTAGGGATAGGGTGGATTGAGATATTATGGCACGAAAAAGAGTGGATTGAAATATTTACGAATTAAAATAAGTGGATTAAGATATTTTCCGTTAATTTATAGATTTTATTAATTGGCATTTATATTAATATAATTATTTATAATAATTATTTGATTATTTAAATCCTCTACTATTTTAATTCTATTATAGCCAATTATTTTAGAAAATATATTTAATATATAAATAAATTTTTATAGAAAAAATAACTTTTTTATTTTATTATAGGCCAATAGCGAAGATTATATTAGCCAATTTTTCTTAGAATGCTTTTAATTGCTTTTTTACAGAATATTATAATGCCCATAAAGAAACCGCTTAATTTCTTAATTTATTTATTATTTATATAAAAATCAAATAATTTAAAAATATATATAAATAATTTTAAATATTATAAAATAATTTTTTATATTATTAAAATATTTTTGCATTTTATATAAATTAAATTTATTTTAATATTTTTAAATAATATAATTCCTAGTTTTATATAAATTTAATTTATTTTAATATTTTTAAATAATATAATTTCCGGGTTTATATAAATTTAATTTATTTTAATATATTTTAAGTTATTTTATATTATTATATAATCTATAATAAGTATATATATTTTTTACTGTTTATTTTTGTTTTAATTTATTCCCTAGATTTTATATTTACTTTTTTATTATAATAAATAATGTATAAAACCTTAAAAAATCCAAATATATTACAAAATCTTTATTTAAAATATTAAATATAATATTAATATTATTAAAATATAGGGGAAAAAATACTTCTAAGACAATTCTAGAGTTGGCAGCTAAAAATAACGAGGAAAAAAAAAAAAAAAAAAAAAAAAAAAATATAAAAGCCGCTTTATATTAATTGCTTTAATATTCGTTTTTATTTTCTACAAAGGTTTATTTTTCAAATAAATTACTTTATTATAAACTAAAAAACATAATTTTTTTTTTATAGCTTTGAAAAAGCAGTTATTTAAAAAAATGCACTTTTAAACTCCTAGAATTTTAATTATATCTTTTTTGTAAATAATCAAAAAAAATTATTTTCCAAAGCCCAATAAATTTATGATTTTAATATAACCAAAAAAACAACGGCTTCAAAGCTTAGTTTAAGTTTTGCCTAGGCTAATTTTTCCTATATACCTGGAAATATCACTAATATTACTAGTAAAACTATTAGTTTCCCGCTTAATTGGAATTTTATATTATAGGAACAATATAGTAAACTATTTGAAATAAAACTATAAATTAAATAATTAAAATTTAACAAATTCCATATTATTTCTTTGCTTTGTTTTATATAGGCCATTGTTTTTCAGTCTGCTCCGCAAATGCTATAATATCGTTTATTTTTGCTTTTGGTAGTTTAAAAATCTTTATTTTAATTGCCTAAAATTTCATTTAATATATTAAATATAATAGCAAGTGTTTTTAGTTTTTCTAATATTTTTGGAGTTGTTTTTAGTAGTTTTTCTTTTTTTTTGGAACTTAGGCAAAACCCTTTTTTATAAGGCGTTGGGCAGTATTTTTCCCTAGTATTAGGCTTTTATTTCTTTAGGTTTATATTTTAAAATTAATTTATTATAAAATTAAATAAGATTTTTTTTCCTTAGATTTTCTTTATTATAAACTATTATATTAATATTAATTAAAATATTATCTAAAAAATAATAGTAAATATTTTCCAAACTTAAAAGCTTTGCTTTTTTTGCTTTTCTATAGATAGGTTAGCAAAGACAAATAATTAAAAGTTAATTAAAAATAATGATAATGTATTAGTTTAGCGCAAAGCCACTATTAACCTTAAGAAATTTGGCTTTAACGGCAATATTTAACGCAAAACTTTTGGCAATTATATTTTGATTTTTAATTTTTTCTATAACCAAAGCTATTTTATTTTTATTATTGTTTTTATTTTTTTTTAATAATATATTTGGTAATATAAATAAATATATAAATAAAATATAATAATTAATTTTACTATTTTTTATTATTAAAATATTTTTAATAAAAATTTATTAAATACTAATAAATAAATAAATATTTTATATATTTAGCAAAAAAATATTTAGGCAAAATAAAATATAAAAATGCATTAAATATAAAAAGGGGCAATACTAAAAAACAAAATAGCTTTTTTTTAAAAAAAACTAAAACCAATGTTTTTTAATAAATTTATAATAAATAAAACTAAAACATTTATTTAAAGCCTTATTTAACTAATTGTTATTATATTTATGGGTTTTATAAGTTATTTGCCTATAAAACCCCTAATTATACGGCCAAAGGAAAATAAAGATATAAAAAGGAATTAATTAATAAATTGTTATTATAAGTTCTTCGGAAACTTTTATATAAATTAACTTTTGCTAAACCAAATATTATAATTTTATTTTTTGTTTTTAATTTTTTTTTTTTGCTATTATTCCCTTTTTTTTTTTTATTCCGTCCTAAAATATAGGCTATACTATTGCAAAACTATTCCGGTAACTTTTCTGCCTAGCTAATAGAAATTTTCAAATATGGCTATTATATTAGCTATAAAAGCCCTAATTAGTTTATTTTATTAAAGAATTTATTTTTTGCGTTTTTTAATTTTTAAGTTATTTTAAATAAGTTTTAAAAAAACATAACCAAAAATTAAATTATTTTAATAATTTTTTCTATTAAAAATTAAAAAAATATTATAAAGTTTATTTGTTTTTTTTTGGGCCTAGTCCCCAAAAGCAACGGGGGCTTTCGCAGAATTTATTATTTCTTTTATTTTCTTTAAATATTAGTTAATGATTTTATTTTCGATTATTATAATAATATTAAATATATATTTTTTATTAAAATTTATATAATAATAAAAATAGCCGGCAAAAAATATATTATTTTTAAATATAATTTCAAAGATATTTTTAAAAATATTTTTATTATAAAATATTAATAATAACTATTTGGCTTTTAATAAAAAAAAGAATTTTATATAAAAACCTATTTTTTATTCGGCTTTACAATAGTTTTATTTTTTTTTAATTTTTTTTTAAAAGCTTTTTATTGGATATTTGAAGTTTAGCTAAATTAGAAATTTTAATATTATTTAAACGACTTTGTTTGAGTTTTACCAAAGCCTTTAGCTATATCTATATACTTTTATATAAATAAATTAAAATTTTACTTTATTATAAATATACTAAGCACCGCCGATAACGAAAATAAAAAAGTAAACAAAACCGTAGTTAAAGTACTAAAAATAGTAATTAATATTATTAAAATAAAAGCAAAGCTAAACAAATCCAAACTATAAAAAGCTATTTAATCTATAGAAAATATACTCCAAAAAAATTCTTTAACTTTTTTTTAAACTTAGAAATTAACGGATTATTTTTTCTATTATTTGAAAATAGCCCTGTTGGGCAAGGCCTTCTTTTATTATATATAAAAGTTCTTTGGTTATTTTTCCAAATTTGTAAAAACTATTTTTAAAAAGAAATTTTCCTTTAATGTCCGCTGTAATATTAAATAATAAACTATGCTATTCTTATAATTCAATGGAATTCTTTTTATTTAAAAAACTTGTTTTATATTTTATTTTACTATTGATATATATATAATTATTGGTATAGATAGTTATTTTATAGCAAAAGAATAGTATATTATAGGCGATTATATTTTTGTTTAATAATTCAATTTCTTTATTATATAATTTTTTAATTTCCTTTATAGAAAATAAATTAATAAATTTAAAATCAAAGCTATTATATTAATATTTTTTTTTTGGGTGTTATAATGGTTTTATAAAAAAGTTATTATTTATACGAATAATAATATAGTTTACTACGGCCTTTTCAACAAATATACCAAAAACCAAAATATGTTCTACCTTTTATATTAAATACTTTTGTAGGCTGCAAAATATAATATTTTAATTAAATTAATATAGATTAAAAGAACTAATAATATCTTTATAAATGCTTTATTTTGCCTTAATTAGAAAATTATTACTAATATATATTTTTTTTGGCAAATGCTATATATATTTATTTTATATCTTTGAATTTCGGCAAAATCGCTGGAATTAGTAGTTTTTATAAAATGTTTTTTTTTAATATAGAATTTTTAAAAAACAAAGAAATAATATAAAATCAATTATATATATATATAAAAACTTTATAAGAATAAATTTCCTTATTTTTCGGCTTTATTTTGCAATTAAAAAGGTTTTCTATACCTATTTCGCTTGGAAAATATTCCTATTATACCCAAAAAAATATTATATTAAAGGCATAGTAACAAAGGATATAACAAACCTAAAACTATTCTATATAAATATTGGATTTCTTATGAATATATTTTTTACACTAAAATAAAAATATATTATTAATAAAATAATATATATAATAAAGTTTTATTTATTATAAAATATAATCTACTATTTTATATTAATTAAAATACTTTATACTTTTATTTATAAATCTCTAGAAATTAAACTATATGCTAATCTTTGGATTACATATTTATTTGCATTTTTTGGATTTTTTAGATTTAGGAAATTAATATAAAAAAATAAGAATATTACCAAATTTCTCTGATAATAGGCTAATAATAAAATTAAATAATAAAATATATATATTTTAATAGATTATAGGATTATACAAATCTTTTTTTCCAAAAATAAAATAAATCTAAAAAACTATAAAGTTAAAATTATAATAATAGAAACTAGCTTTGCCTATTATTTAATTAAAGTAATACTTAACTTTAAAAAAATAAACCTTTAAAGCCCAAATAAACTTTTATTTAATTAAAACAATTTAGTTTTCTTTAAATATAAAATATAAAATAGTTTTTTTAAAAATTTAGCAACTTTAAACTATAATTTCTACGGCGCCAAGCTTTATAGCTTTTGGAAAAGGGCCATATAATATATATAAAATTATGGCTTTCCAAAATATAATATTAATAAAATAAACCGCTAATTGCAAAATACAAATATATTTTAAAAATATTATATAAAATAAAACTTTAATGTTTATTGGTTTAGCTATTAATATTAGACTAAGGAGCTATTTTCTTTTATATATTTCGAAATAACGCTGCCCTTTAATATCCCGATAAAAACAAATATAACGGAAAAACCCGCCAAAAAACAAAAAATATATTAGATAAAATAGGAATAGTTGCGGTCTTTTAAGCAAAAGCAAATATAGCCTTTTTGTTTTATAAATAGCCTATAACTGCCGATTTCTATTAATATTAACTTTTTAATATTATAATTTTATTATTAATTTTTTTTTTTATATTTAATTTAATTAATATATTTTAATTTATTTTTATTAATAATTAAAAATAATACTTTATTTAGAAGTTTTTTAAATAACTTTACACTAATTCGGCTCTTTTTTCCTCCTCTACCAAGCTTGGCTCTGCCGCGCTGCCCCTAATCCTAATAATATTCAGTAGCTTTGCTTTAAAACTGCCGCCAAATATTTTTATAGTTTATTATATTGAAATAAAAGCTAAACAAATAGTTTAATAATTAAATATATAAAATAACTTTTTTTTATTTTTGGCAAATATATTTTTGGCTATTTTTTATAAAAAACTATTTATATATTTTTTTTTTTTTCAAGCTGAGGCTTTTTCTTTGTTTAATACTTAGGCTATTTTCAATAAAGTTATAAAGTTTCCGTTAAGCTTTAAAACATTAAAAACATGGCTATTTTAATTATACAGCTTTAAAATAAACTATGATTTTGCTATAGCTAAAATTATTTGTAATTTTTTTTTAATAGAAAAGTTTTGGTTTCAGTAGTTTTTCCAAAAAAACTAAAAAATATTTTTTAATAATAAGTTTTTTTTTTATATTAAAAACTTTAGTTTTTAATATAATAAAAAATCTAATATTTATTGGTTTTTTATAGATATTTTTTTATTAAATACTATAAAATAGGTTATTTTTAATTATAGTAATATATAGCTATTTGATTTTGATAATATTACCTGGTTTATTAAGCCTAGCAATATCCTAATTATTAAAGTCTAAGTTTTTTGGAAAGATCACTATATTCTTTGGGCTTTTAATATTTTTTATATTAATGCTTCTAAGTTTTAGGTCTATATTCTAAGCGATTTTTCTTTAGTTTACGCAAAGTACCCTTAGGCTTTAATAGTAGACTAGATCTACGTTCTCCGCGAATTCCTTTATTTTATAGCATTATATAAGGTATTTTTTGACTTTAGAGTTGAAATTAATTTCTATAATTTTTTTTTTTTCTACTGGAATATTTAAGAATTATAATTATATTTTGCTATTGTTTGCCTTTATGAATTCCCTATTTTTTTAAATTGTTTTATTAAACCTTAGTATTAGTTAAATATTTTTTGGACTTTTGATAATAAATAAAAAATTAAAAATAAGTTTATTTATTATAATTAATATATTAATAAGTCCGCCGGTAAGTTTTTACTTTTAGTTATACTTAGGAAACATTGTAAAAGATAGGAATTTAGGGTTTTTATTAAAATTTTTTATATATATATATTTTTTTTTTTTTTTTTTTTTTAGGCTTTATTTTTTTTATTTTTTTTTTATAGTATTTTTTTGCCTTATGTTTAGAGGTCTTTTTGGGGCTTAGTTTTTGGCATTGTGGCATTTGCTTAATTAAAGCTAGCTCTGCTTTTTGCAGTTTTTATGCCTGGTAAATCAAAAATTAAAGAAAAGTTTTTTTTTTTTTTTTTAAATATAAAATAAATTTATAGTATAAGGAATAAATGGCAGGGGTTTGTATATAACTTAGAGATATATATAAAAAAATTATGCCCCTTTTTTCTAGTTTTAGTATATTTTTTTTATTTTACGGCTATTGGCTAATTGCTTTTTCTACTTATTTTTCCTATATTTAAATATATTATTTAAATAGTTTATAATCAAATGACAGTTTATTATAGATATTTAGTTGGGGTTTTAAGGTAGTTATAAAATATTCGAAGGTTTTTTTAGGGCTTAGCTTTTGGCATTGTGGCATTTGCCTAATTAGAGTTAGCCCTGCCTTTCGTAGCCCTTATGCCCGGCAAATTAAAAATCAAAGAAAAGCTTTTTCTTTCTCTTTAGAGCGTGAAATGAACTCGTAGCGTGAGGAACAGACACGAGCTACTCATTCCATCGTATCAGTGATTGGACGGGGATAAGAGCAAGCGTACAGCCGTATGACTAACTAGTATTAATTACATAAATTTCACGTAAAAAACTTTTGTTTTTAAAAATCTTACGATGCGTTATATTACTAAAAGCCTTTTTCTTTTTTGCTTTTTTAGTTATATTTTTATATATTATTAAATCTAAGAAAAATTAAATTAAATATAATTCCTATTTGTTGCTTTAAATATATATAAAAAAAAAAGATTAAAAAACCAGTAAATAATTTGTTTTATAATAAATTAAAAACTAAAATTCCTAATAAATATATTTTAAAAAATTTTAATATTTATTAAAAACTTATTATTTGCAAAAAAAAATAAAAAAAAATATTTTAATTTTAAAAAAAATATTCTATTATTTTTATTTTTTGTTTTAATTTAATTAATTTAATTAATTCTAAAATATTTTTAGTATTTACTTTTAAGGAAAGTAAACTCTAAACATTTTCTTTTTTTTTTGATTTATCTAAAAAAATCAAAAATTAACTTTATTATATAATAATTATTATTAAAGTTTTTATAAATAATAAAAGCAAAGATTTAATTATTTATAAATCTAATATTAATAAACCGTTTTTAATCCAATGTAGTATAGATTATTTATATAAACTTATATTAGCTGATATTATTAAAAAGTATTTATAGATTTATAGGCTTAAAAGCACAAATAAATCTTAGTGGCTTATTTGAAAAACAATTATTAGTAATTTATTTAAATATAGTTTTATTATTATATAAATTAAAAACAAAAATAACTAAAATAACTAAAATATAATATTAATTAAACTTTAATAATTTAAATATATTAGTAATAAAAAATAATATAATATATTAAAGATATATACTTTATATTAAACTTTTAATTAATTTTAAAGCTTTTTTTTCAAAAAGCTTTTAAATAAGTTTTAATTAAATTAAATTTATATAATAAATTTTAAAAAATTTAAAAATATAAAAATTATATTAAATATAAAAAACATATAAAATATTAATTATAAAAACGATTTTTATTTTTATAATAATAATAAATCTAATAAAAACAAATTTAATATAAGCCAAAGCAATATTTTATCTTTAAATATACAATTAACTTAATTTCCAAAGACCTAATTAAAATCTTTTTAACCAAAAGCCCTTTAATTAAAAAATATTATTTAAATATATAAATTTTTTATTTTTTAGTAATTTACCAAAAAAAAAAGTTTAAAAACTATAAAAAACAATAAAAAAATAATTTGATCTTGGATTTTTGCTATGTATTATTATAAAAAAAAAATATAGTAATTTTAAAGCATATTGCTACAAATTTAAAAACAAAAAAAATTATTATAAAATAATTATACTAAAACAAAAAAAATAAACTAAATATATTCTTGTAAACATAGAAAATATCATTGTTAATCTTTTTCTACAAAAATAGATCGCCTATTATTTTAAAAACAAAAGCTAAATAATATTAAAAAAAAATAATAATTATAAATAAAATATTTTTTTTAGTAATTTTTAATTTTAATTTTAATTTTTAATTTTAATTTTAATTTTAATTTTAATTTTAATTTTAATTTTAATTTTAATTTTAATTTTAATTTTAATTTTTATTTTTATTTTTATTTTTATTTTTATTTTTATTTTTATTTTTATTTTTATTTTTATTTTTATTTTTATTTTTATTTTTATTTTTATTTTTTATTTTTATTTTTATTTTTATTTTTATTTTTATTTTTATTTTTATTTTTAGTTAATTATTTATAATTACTATATAGCTGCCCCTATAATATAGCCATAACCTTTTCCTAATTTTTATTATAAATATTTTTTGCAATATCCGCCTTTATAATATTTCTAGTATTTTTATTTATTAAATAATAATAAAATTTTTATATAATTTATTTCTTTGGTGCCATTTAAGCTATTTTTAATCTATATTATAAAAAACGGTTTAAATTTGCTTAAAAAATATAAAAACTATTTAATAGAAAAAAAACCAATAATTCAGTAATATATAACTTTTAATATAGTTATTAATATTATTTAAATTAAATTAATATTAGATTTTAAATAACTTTAAAGTATTAATATTAATATATTATTTAATATTAGTATTAAATATAAAATTATTATAATAATTTTAAATAATATTAAAAGATTTAAAGTTAATTTTAAAACTTATTGAATTAATAATATTTAAAATAATTTATTTATTTTACAGAATTTAATATTTTATTCAAAACTTTAGTTTAAATTTATTAATAAATACCGCTATAAAATAAAAAATAATAATAAATATATTTTAGTAAATAATATAAATTATAATTATTTTTTTAAAGATTTTTAGTTTTTTTTTTAATTTATTTTTTTTTATATATTTTTTTTAATATTTGAACAAAAAAGCTTCTAAAGTCTATATATAGCTTCTTTTAATATTTTTAAATAATTAAAATTTATTGTTTTTTTTAATTAATATAATATTTAAATTTGGAAATTATTTAAATTTATATTTGGTTTTTTTTAATAATTTAAATAATTGAAGTTTATTTTCAAAAATATATAATAATAGTAAATTAATAAAGTTTATATTATATATAAATTATGTTTTTATTTAATTGCAATTAATATAAATAATGGAAATACTTAAGCTATTTAAGATTAATATTAATTTATAAAAAATAATTTATATAAATACCCCAAAATTAAATTTATATATATAGTATTAATAAAATCTATATAATTAACACAATTAAATAAATTTTTTACAATTCTAAGGAAATATTCCTAAAGTAATATAATTTTATAATTATTAAAAAATCTAATATAATTTATAATAAAATATTTTAAAATTATTATAAATAACTTTTAAAAAAAAATATTATATTATAATATTAAAAAAAAAAAAAATTAATTTAAAAAAAAAATAATTTAGTATTAAAATTTATAATAATTATATATTAAATATTAAAATATTTAATTTTTTAAATAATATTAAAATATATATAATTTATTTTTTATTTTTATTATACTAAATTTTTATATAGTTATTTTTTATTTTATTAAAAAAAACTTTATAATCTTATTTTATAAAAAATTAAATATTAAATATTTATTATTTTTTTCCTTTAGTAGCAAAGCTTTAGAAGTTTTTTTTTATAAAAGTGCTTATAATTAACCTATTGTTTTTAATTGATTTTTTTTTTTTAGTTTATATATATATAAATTTGATTTTATTAATTTTTTTTTATGCTATTATATTAATATATAAAATTATTGGTTTATTTGCTATTTAAATAATTTATTTTAATTTTAAATAAATAATATTATAGTTTTATAAATTTAATATAAATTTAAAAATATATTTAGTTTATTTAAAAAATAATAAAACTATAAATTTATATAAAAACTATATATTTGGCTATATAATATTTTATATTAGCTATATTTTATTATTTGGCCATTTACATAATACTTATATAAACTACTATAAACTAAGGCGCAGGTTTTTTTGCTTATTCTATTACTACAATTATTTTATTAATAATTATATTTCTTTGTTTATTTCTATTCTTAATAAAATTTATTATAATATTAGTATAAAAATTTAAAGAATAAAATATAAAATCAAGGATTAGGGTTTTTATATTTGCTATATTTAAAATATTTTTAGTATATTTTTTTTTATATAAAATTAAATTAAACATTTTTTACTATAGCTTTTTTTAAATAAACATAATTTTTAAATAAAATCGGCTTTAATATTTTTTATAATATTCTATTAATATTATATGCTATATATATTTAAATTTATTATATTTATTTTTTCTTTGGTTATTTTTTAATTATCTATATAATAAAACTTTTATTCTTTAATTTCTTTATTTTTATAATATATTAATATTTATTAATATAATAAAAAAAATTTAAATTTAAATATATATTCTATAAATAAAATTTTTATAATTTAAATTAAATATTAAATAAATTATATATTATTTATTCAAATATTTCACAATATTAATATTTTTTCATTTATATTATATTTTATTTTTTATTTTATAGCTTACAAAACCTTTATAAAACAAAAAACTATATTGGCCATATAGGTTAATAACCCTAACATATAGCTTTTTGGATTATAATTATTTTTATAATATTGCTATTAAAATAGCGGCCTATAGCCTTTTAAAAAAATATAATTAAATATTATTTAAATAAAATTAATGTTAAAAATTTTAATATTTTATAATTTTAATATAAACTCCTAAGTTTTCTTTTTAAATATAAATATAAAAAATATAAATAAAATAATTTAAATAAATTATAATAAATAAAAAAATTCTACTATAGCCTATAAACCAAAATAAATTATTAAATATTTTTTAAATTAATATATTATTACTACTAAAAATAATATATATAAATTATTAATATATTTAAAGGTTCTATTAAATATTAAATAATATTTTTTTAAATGTTAAATTTGGCGTTTTTTTAGTTTATTAATTTATTTAAAAAAAAACATAATTTCTAATAAGCTAAAAATAGCGAACAAAATATATAAAAATAATTTACGCCTATAAAAACATAAGTTTTAAATAAAATTAAAATAATTAATTATTTAAATATATTATTTCTTTTTGCTAACCCGGAAAATACTTTTTTTAAAAAATTATAGTAGCTAAAATAAACATTTTATTAAAAAATATAATTACCAATAGTTATTAATAATAATACTAATATTATATTATCATAAAATATACAAAATATTAACTAATATCTAAAATAATAACTTAGGATAAATCACTTGATTATTTATAACTGCTAATATTTTATAATAGTAATATTATCAAAAAATCAATATTTATAAGTATTTAATTTTTTAAAACCTTAAAACTTTAATTAACTATTAGCCAATATTATATTTTCCGCATTTAAGATATTAAACTATGCTATACTTCCAGTAATATATTATTAAATAAAAATTATAGGCCTATAACAACCATTCGATGGCTTTAGCATTAGTTAATATTTATATAACTATAAAACAAAAGGACTTTTCTACTATACCTTATATATATGGCCTATTTTATTAGGGCTTTTGTTATTGGCCTATTTCAATATAGGGCTTCTACAAAAAAAAACATTAATATAATTCTTTAGAACCCTTTAGCAATTAGTAAACTTAATAATTATAAAATATTTGTTTTATAATGTACATTAACTTATAACAATAAATATTTAACAATAATAAGGTTTTAATATTAAATAAAAAGAAGCATTTATTTGCAAATAATATATTTTATATATTTATATAATAAAAATATTTATATTTTAAATATTAATAATTTTAAAGTATTTACTTCAAATTGTATTAAAAGGCCCAAAAAATAAATAAAAAAAAACAATTTATTTTAAATAATACTAGGAATTGTTAAATATTTTTGCTTTTTATACAAAAATTAATATTAATAATAATCTATAGGAACTAAAGAAATTTAGTTATAACCTATAATAAATAAAACTAGCTCTAATGCCAAAAAAAGAATCACTTTATAAAACAATTTTTTATTTATAATATTAAAATATTTCCCATATAACTACTCGGTGGGATTACCTTAAAAAACTAATATTTATAATATATTATAAAATATTTAAAAATATTTAATTATATTTATACAATATTTACAAATTAATAAAAAAAAAAAATAAAGAAAAAAAGAATTTAAGGTTTAAATAAAAGTTTATAGTAAATCCTATCCTTAGTTTATGGGACCAAAAACGCTAATAACATTTTTATATTTTTATATTATTATGTTAATTTAATAAATTCTTTAAATTAAACATAAAAACTAAAACCAAAAACTAAAGAAAAAACCTTTATTAAAAAATTATTATATAATATAAAAAACTAAATTCTTTTTTTACTTTAATAGCAATAATAAATTAAAACTAAAATTAACAATTAATAAAAATAACCAAAAAACTATTGGCAATATAAACAAATTATAATATAAAAAAAACTAAGTAGCAATATATTATATATCCGAAATCCTAGAATTAACTTTTGGAAATAAAGTTATTAATTTTTTTAAAATTATTATAATTAAATTTAAAAATTAATACCAAATCCAAAAAATAGCTTAACTATAAATAATATAAAAATTAAAAATAATTCAAAAATTATATAAAAAATCTATTAAAAAAAAAACTATATAATAATATTTATATTTAAAAATATTAAATAACAAATATAATATATTTAATATTATTATGTTTTAAATTAACTTTAATTTATTAATAATAATATTAAAAATATTTATTAAAATAAATTTTATTTATAAATTTATTTTAATTAATATTACAAAAACTATAAATAATGTTAATATTTTTCTAAAAAAACAATATAATTACAAATAAAAACTTATAAAAAATAAAAATAATTTATTTTAATAAATAAAAATTTCTATACCCAATTTTAATTTATTTATAATAATTATAATAATTACTTTAAATAAAAATTTACTTTAATAAAAATAAAATTAATAATAATCTTAAATATTAAAAAAAATCTTTAATAATAATTAAAAGATTAGGAATTAGAAAATAACTAAAAATCTTATTATTAATATAATAAAGTATAAAATATATAAATAATAATATAATAATTTTTAAAACTTACTAGAAAATTACTAGCATTATTTTTAAAATATTTAAATAATAATTATATACTTTCAAGCCTAATAAACGAGTTTTTGCAATAATTTAAAAATATTATTAGAATTATAAATTAAAAAATAAAGTTTAATTAGGCAAATTTTTTTTAAAGAATTAAAGTCTTTATATAGATCAGTTAAAATTACTATGCTTTACCCGATTAGGCTTTGATTTTTTTTTTATTATATATTTCTAGTATATGCGCTTATTATAGCATTTATACCGCTCCTGCCCCTCGCTAATTTATTATAATAACACCAGTGTATTTTTAGTTTTTAGTATTATAATATATATAAATAAAAAAAATATATAAATTAAATATATTTATAATTTTAATTAAAAGCTTTTAAATAATGCAAAAACCATAATTTTTAAATAATTTATTATTATATAATTAATTATTTAAATTATAAATCTATTTTTTTGTTTTATTATATAAGGCTTTAAACTACCCCATTATACTAGTAATTTTACTTTATTACATTATAATTTCTATATTATTTCATAATATAAAAAAATATAATTCTATAGCTCTAAAACAAAACTTTTAAATAAAATAATAATTATAATTTTTAACTTATTAATTATTACATTATTATAAATTAAATAAAATAGGCTTTAGTTTAGCTTAATTTATATAATATAATATATTGCTTATATTTATTTTTTTGATTTAATCTATTTGCATTATATAAACAAAAAAAAAAAAGATTATTTTTAGAAATTTGTTTTTTTTATATTACTTATTTATTAAGTTTAATAATTTAATATTATATAATTATTATTAAATAATAAATGTTATTTTTTTAATTATATTATATAATATATATATATTTACTTAGTTTTTTGTTTATTTTAAATTATAAATTTTGGTTTTTATTATTATATATTTTATTTTATTATATATTATAATATAATTGGCTTATATAATATTTATATTCTAAATATATAATATTTATATTCTAAATATATAATATTTTTATATTAGTTTTTTTTTTAATATATTAATTTATATATAATATTAATAAAAAACTACCAATAATTTAGTTTTATATAAAACCTAATTATTTTGCAAATACTCTGAATTATATAATTACGCCAGTCTTAAGTCTTAAGTTTTATAAAATAAATATTTTAAGTATAATTATTATAATATAATATAACTAATATTTTTTATAATTTCTAAAAACTTTCTATATTTTAATAAATTATTATGGTTTAATTTAATATATAATATATTAAAAAAATAATATAATAAATAATAAATTTATTATTTTAGCTAAATATATATATTTTTTAATAAAAATAATTTAAATATATATTAAATTATATTTTTTTTTAATTTTTAAAATTTATTATTATTTATTTTACAAATTTTAAATATTAATATATAAATAATAAAATTATAAATTTTATAAATTTTTTTTTTAAATTTAAATTCTTTAAAATCTAAATTTTATAAATTTAAATTTTATAAATTTTAAAAATAAATATAAATATAAATAATAAATTAAATTATTGTTTTTTATAATCTCATATTTATATAATATATATTCTTATATCTAAGAATTTATTAGCATAGGTAAATTTATTTTTTATAATAGCTTTATTAAAGTTTTTAATGTTTTTAATATTATATATTAAAAATAAGCTTAATATTAGCAATTAACTAATAAATCTTTTTATAATATATAATTTTATATTTATTATATATATTTTTTATTAAAATAATATAAATATATTCTTAGTCTAATTAAATTTAAATTAATAATAATATTATAAAAAATAAGGTCATTAAATGTATTAAAAGCTTTTTACTTTGCTTTTTAGCGATTCTAATATTTATAAAAAGTACTAATAATAACTTCATTTAAATAATAAATTAATTTATAAAATTTAAATATATATAAATAATAATAAAAATATTAATATAAGTAGTTCAGAAATGTATTTAAACTATTAATTAGGAATATATAAAGTTGCCAATAGAGGTTCTTATAAAAAAAAAATTATTATATAAATCAAAAGCCCCAAAAAAAAAACTTTAGTATTAAAAGCTATAATTCTATAGTTTTATTTTACTGGTCGTTTATATTATTTATAAAAATAAATTTTTATAAATATAGATTCCTTATTAAAAATAATTTTTTAAATTAAAATTAAATCCTTGCTTTTACGGTATTGCAATGCCTTTAATCTAAGAAAATAATTTAAATATATATTATAAATAATTTATATTATAGTTTATTTTTTATTTAAAATATATATAATTAATATTATATTATTTATACTTTTTTTAGTAAATAATAATTTTTAGTTATGCTATAGCCCTTAATGCTATTTTTAATAACTTTTTGTTCATATTAGACTACTTTTATATTCAGTTGGCATATAAATTTATTATTTTAAACTATAAAAAACTATTAGGGTTCATAGAAACTAATTTAATAACTTAATTTAAAAAATAAAAATTATATATAAAAAATTATATTATAATAATGGATTTATATTATAATTATTGCTTTATGTTTGCCATATTAACAACAAGTTATATAATAATCATTAACCCAAAAATTATATTTTATTTTATTAAAACAAATATTTATTAAAAACATTGATAATTTGTAGCTAGTATTAAGCATATAAATAAAAAGTTATCTTCGCTAGCCAAGTATAAAACAAAAATCAAAATATATAGTTATTATATTAATATATAAAACTATTACTTTTTTTTTAATTAAATTAATTAATTACTAATTAATTTCTATTATTAAATTAAAATAAATATTATTAATAAATTAAAAGTTTATTTTTAATAATAAAAATATTAAAATTAATAATTTTTTTTTTATTTATTTTAAATACTTTTTAATAATTTTATAAATTTAATTAAATTTAATTACTTTAATTTAAAAATATAAAAATAAATATAAAAATATTTAAAAAAATATTATTAATTAATATAATATTATAAATATTAAAAAAA
>QYSG01001892.1:0-46990 GCA_003988875.1 Lachnum nothofagi
ACTCCTATTTCCAGACACGATAAGCGAATGTAAACTTTCTTAGCCTGCCCCTCTTTAAACGCCGGCAAGGCTCTCTCTGCTGGAACTCGAAGTCAGCCTAGGACTAAATGYTGTTCTCGACTTGCAATTCCTCGGCAAAGAAGTTTCYCGAGGGTAAAATTGAGCTTTTGAGGTTTTGTCAAAGCAAAGATTCGGAAGCACAGAAGATGGTGAAGCTTGATGAAGTAAATTCTAGTATTGAACAAAGCAGTGATACAGAGAACCATAATCCGCCCTTGGGTATCTGAAAAGCAATCTAATCACCCTAGATCCTGCCAACACCATGTCCTCCTAGTCYATCTGGGCTCTTCGCATCGTGTCTTCATCTAGACCTCTACTGTGTAGGTGGGTATGTCATCTGCTCAGTCTTCGCAGCCGGCTGAGTCATGGCGATTTCGCAAGCTGATACTCGGCTTCCTTGTCCTGTTGGACACTGTACAAAGATTGTTAGCTTCCACTCCCCACATTGCTTCTACCAAGAAGAGGATTGAGGGGCACTTACATTGAGCAGCAAAGACAGCAGCAAGTGCGCAGCACATCCTCAACTAGATTYCCCTGAAGTCCAAAGCGAGAGCGGATCTCATGRCGCTGAAGGAGCTGCATCGCGAAGTTGATACCGCAGCATCCGAGGAATGTGAAACCCAAGCAGGTAATGTTGATCGGGGAGTAGTCTTGCATGTTGGCATTCTTGCGGAGGCGGTGGTGGGTCTTGCCAAAGGTGATACCGGGGCAGCAGCAGGTAATCAGGCCTGGTCGAGTTAAGTCAGTGAAATGTCAATTAGTAGGATGGAAAGGATCYGTACAGGTATCAACAGGAGAGAAGAACTCGAGCATCCTGTTGTGCCATTCCTTCGCCTGTGGTGCAGCTGGGGTAGTCACCGTCTTGGTGTCTGCGGCAACAGCCTTGAATCGGTTGACCCTGAATATAATTAATAATTGTATTTATATTTATGCCAATTGATCTGAATAGGATTACCAATCCGCAATTTCATCATCGCCGGCAGTCTTGGCGTGTGGTGCAGGAAGGCTAGACATGGTGAGATATTGTATAAAGTTAAGGAGAATAAAAAATCGCAAAGTGATTAAGTAGAATTAATAGGTGTTGATGATGAATAGAACTTGGGTATCTTGGAGAACGAAGAAGGCTTTGGGGCGTTCCTCCCTTTAAATAAAACTAATCGTACCATTTTCAAAGCCGTTATTGTGGCCATATGCAAGGCGCGGTGTCCTGACCGCCCGCATGGAAGAGCATCCAATATTGCTCCGAAGCGTCGCATCTAGCGCAGGATGATGCCGTCCCAATGTGGAAATGAATAATAAACCTGCCGAGCGGGTCCAAGCTTCCTCACCAGCACATGGGCGGGAGCTGATTAGGGCTGAACGCCATGAGAAGGCTTAGGGGAGCCTTGCCAAGCCCTGGCGTTGCAGCGCGGCCCACGCAGTTTTTGATTCGCGTGATGGCCATGTGGCGTCAAAGCTCTGGCATAGTTTAATTTGACGGTCTGAGAAGCTGAAAATTGTGGGCCAATCTTTTTTTAAACCCATGAAGCTAGGTGAGGCGATCGTCGATATTCGAGCCCTTACTAAATCTTGACGCGACCTTGGCTCTCCAATAGGAATACTTACCATTTGGAATCTCGAGCGGAAGGTTGTCACCGTGACTTTCAAAGTCCGAAGATAACCATACCGACTCGAGTGAAGAGGAACGAAAGAGCAAGACCAAAATCTTACAGGCATATAGTATATGTCTACACTGAATATTTTGAAAGCGATACGCCGATACAAAAGTTCTAAACAAATGAAAACATACAAAAGCAGTACAAATGTAGTCTATCGATACGCAAGCCCTAGAATCTAAACCCAGAACGCCCTAAATCCCTTGATGATCTCTTCGGCGCCATCCACATCAAGCCTCTTATTCGGCGCGAAGACGCCCATGTYTATGTGCTCTCCATCATACTTAATCTCAACGTCAATCGTGGGCTTCAGAGAGTTAGCTYCCTCACCGCCAGGCATCAACAGCGAGCTTACCAAGAATGCACTCCCATCACCAGAGATTTCCTGATTGTGTCTCACATCCACGACTTCTGTTTTCTCTTGATACTCTTCCAATGGTTCAAAAACTGCTTCTTTGCCTCTAACGCTGGCATCTGATTTCAGAATATTGACGAAGAAATCAATCTCGACTCCTGTCCACTCCTGTATCTGCTCCAGTGATGCAGACACCATCTCCTTGCTGCTGATCTCGCTCAAGTCTCTCTGGATATCTTTTGCGAGGTCGGGGATAGTTCTCTCGAGAGGCCTGCTAACACGAAGAGGAAGGAGATTGAGAGTTGGCGCTACGAGTGTGGAGAGGTCTTCACCGAATGGTGCGCGATTAGCTAGGTAGATGCCGAAATAAACATTCTCGGGAGACGATTGAAGATAGTGCGAATATTGTTTGGCAATACCAGCGAGGAAGAGGGCGTCGATGCTGACACCGTGCTTTTGTGAGAGGCTTTTTAGAGACCCAACCTTGAAACCTGGGTGGAAAACCTCTGTATTTTTGGATGGTGCCTTCGTCGAGGTGCCGTTGCAGGATGTGGGGGAGGAGTGAGTTGCTTCCTTGAGATATAAGGCCCATTTCTTCTTCGCTGTTGCTGATGAGGATGCCGATACTGACTGAGCGACAAACTTCTTGAAGTGTCCAGATGACGACTCGACTTTTTTTCCTTGATAGAGCGCTTGGAGTTCTTCGATCAACAAGGGCAAGCTAATGCCGTCATATAAAGCGTGGTGTATCGTCAACTCTAACTTCGTATTAGACCTCGTGGACCTGCCAACTGCTAAGTTTAAGGGTGGAGATCTTAGGCTTGATCTTGCTGCTGGCTTGTCTGGACCATAGACGATCTCGTTCTTCGGGTTCTTGAAGGTCACTTGTACGACATTTGAATCCTTCTCGATGAAGCCAGTTCGGAGAATTGCGTGTCGTTGCAGCAGTTGGTTCCATGCGGTATTCAGGCGTTCTTCACTGAAGTCTCCCTGAACAGAGAACTTGAAGGTGGGGTAGAACAAAGATCCATGAGAGGCTTGCCATTGTCGAACCATGTATAATTGACCTGCAGTGACCGGCATGACATTTTCAATCTCGGCCACTTCTTGCTTCAGCTCCCCAAGCTTTGAAGAAATGTCTAGTCCCGAAATAGCATTCGAAAGGATTAAATCGACATCTAGAGATTGTTGATTGTCTGATTTCGACTGACGCACAAATTTTGCTAAGGATTGAACCGTCTGCTCTCTGAGAATATCAGACACGCTCAACTTGATCCCATGTGCTTTTAGCAGTGCAGGCAATTTGAGTACTAGAATCGAGTCGAGACCGAGATGGAAAATCGTGGAGTCTTTGCGGATTTTATCCTCAGGCGCATCCGATATCTCGTGGAGGGCTTTGCGAATTGCAATTTCCGTCTCTGACCACTTATCAATAACGCCGTTGGCAACAGGCGCAGATTCCTTTTGTGGCTTTGACTCGCTCCTGAATTTTGGGAGGCCACACACGGAGACTCCTTCCGCATCCGATGCGATAATAGGAGCTTGCGGCGAAGCGACCAAGCGCTGGAGAACAGCATCCAGAGCAGCAATAAGCTCTTCGGTCTCTGCTGCCGTTCGAGCGATCGACTTGCAGGCAGTGGTCCAAGACAGATACTCATCGTCTACAATCTCCATCTCGACACAGACTGGGAATTCCACATTAGCAGCTCCGTACACAGATTCGTAAAGCTGTTCACTCGCGGCGGCCTGGCGACGTCCTTGGTAGATGAATAGAGTATCGAACAGTGTGGTGCCTTCGCTCGACGAGCTGTTTTGTCTGGATGCAAGAGCATATGCCTGAGCCGTGCCGAGAGGGAAATGTTGGTATTGACGAGTACTGTCGCTAAGATCTTGCATGTACTTGAGCATGCCACCCAAACTTCCATGAAGCACTGATCGCACAGCCACAGTGTTCATCAAGGGGAACATGACTTCGTTTGCTTCTTCTGAATCTCGACATGCAAGAACGGAGCCGAATATGACGTCGAGTTGACCCATCAAATGTGAGAGCACGAGTGCCCAGCACGTTTGGCCAAGAGTCTGGAATGTGATCCTATATGATTTACACAGTGCTTCAATATCTTTAAGCGGGACTCGCGACTGCTTTTCTAGGCTGTGGACGGTCGGCTTGGTTGCTCCCGAATGCTCTTTCCTTGGGAAGGTGGCAGGAGGCAGGTTCGAGAGTGTCGTTTTCCAAAATTTCTTGGCGTCTGCAGTTATGGAGCGAACGACTTGTTCCAGGAAAGGCATGAAGTCTGGTCGTGGATCGAGCTTGCCATTGTATGCTTGGTGGATATCTTGATGAAGCGCTCGGATGGATGTGCCATCATACAAAGCATGCGAAATAGCCATGACTAAATATCTTGAGCTGCCCGCTGTGACGAGTTGGACTTGGCAAAGCGTTCGCTCTGTTCTTGCCAGTTTGGCTGCCTTGACTTTGAAGTTTTCCATAAAGCTTTCCAAATCTTGTCCAGGTGGTACTGTCGCTTCAGGAACAGCAGTTGCATTTTCCTTCACTCTGTGGATGGTCTGGGCGTAGCTAACAGGTAATCGAGGGTCCTCGATCTCCATAAATGTCGTCTGGAAAATCGGTGAACTGCGCAAAACTTTGCTCACGGCGGCCACTAAGCGGTCCGAAGAAACATTATCATGCAGCTTTGAAGCCTCAATGTTGAAGTACCTTTCATAGTCAGACCTAATCATTTCGTTGACCATGCTCTGTTGAAGTGGAGTAGCCGGCAGGACGGCCTTGACATCATCCTCAAGTTGTCCCTTGGCCTTCAGGTACTCTGTTAGGCTTTGGCTCACGGTCTTAAGCAATGTACTAGAGTTCTCGCGAGTCGGATCGCTCTTCGTGGATACGTTGGCGGCCATCCTTGCAATTGTTTGACCTTTGATGATGACGCTGACAGGGAGCTCGATGCCCTGCTTTTTCAGTCGAGATGACAGCTTAATCACATCAATACTATCAAGACCAAGCTCGAAGATTGACGAGGTCTCATGAACATAACTTTCTGAGATCTTCGCCAACGATGCGATTTCCGCACGGATTTTTTCCGTCTGACCGTCCCATTCGAAGGACACGAGACTTGGGCTGCTCGTCCTAGAAACAGAAGAGGTGTCGCTTGATCTAGTGGAGTCACTAGTAGAGTTGGAAGTGCCATTCATCATCGACGCGCCATCATGCGAAGAGACGGCGCTCTGCCCCCCATTGCTCAGAATGTGATTCAGTGCTTCCTCAACCTGCGCCAGGAGACCAGCGGCCTTGGCTTGCGAGACCACCGAGCCTTGAGCAACAATGTTCAAGTACAGTTTACTGCTCTCGGAATCGAGCGTGGCTTCAAAAGCAAGAGGATAGTCTGCAACTTGCTCGTCATCTTCCTGGGTCCATAAGTCCTTCGCAAAATCTTCGCCTGATTCTAAGCGCTGGAATACGAAGAGGGTCTTGAACAGAGCCTGACCTGGCTTTGCGGGGCTCCACTTTTGTATTTCCTTCAGAGGTGTGTGTTGGAAGTCTTGCATCTTCATGTTGAAGTTGTGGCATTCGGATATCAAAGTAGCAAAAGACATCCCGGCCTCGAGCTTGGAGCGGAATGGAACGGTATTGAAAAGAGGCCCAATGACTTTGTCTGCACCTTCAAAATCGATCGCTCGCCCGGAGGTGACGATGCCGATGGTGATGTTTGACGAAGTGATGGTTTGAAGAATAGAAAGCCAAGCTGCCTGGATGATGGCTTGGGGAGTAACGCCGAGGCTCTTTCGCAGATCTTCGAACTTTTCTAGATTCTCTAAAGCACTAGTTGCCACAACATCTTGCGCTGAATCTGAGACGATGGCCATTGGCTCGTTGGTCCACTCTTTGAGGTGCTCCTTCCAGAACCCCTGTGTACCTGATGGTGTTGCCATAGGTCCGTACGGAAGCGACAATTGGAATGGAGGTCCGTACTCAATTCGGTCTTGCCCATGATACTCTTCAACAAGGCGCTGCAGCAGCATCGTCAGACTGTATCCATCATATAATCCATGGAACATTTGGAGTCCCATAGTCTCTCCAGAAGGTGTTAAATTGAGACCAAGCGTGTAGGGCAATTTTAGTGCATTCGCCTTGTCCAAACTTTCGTAGTCAACCATTGGATCTTGCCAGTCAACATCGAGTTGTTTCAAAACCACTTGAGCATATCCGTCATCGGTAGCTACAAATCTCGTCCGCAGGACCTGCAATTGAGCTACGATCTGCTTCCACGCGTCSAGCAATTTTTTCGAATCTACGCCTGAATTGAGACGGAACGCGAACTTGTTGAAATACAACGCTGTGTCGCTTTCTAAGAAGCGGTAAATCATGCCTTCTTGCACCGGAGTACAAGGAGCAATGCACTCTACGTCCGCGCTCTCGACACCAAGCTCTTGGCATATACCCACGATATGCTTCTGCGCAAATGCAGCAATCTGCTGCKCCGCATCCACATAAGCGTTCTCTCTCCAGTTGTCTGCATTGTTGCCGCTAGTGAGAGCGGCCACAAGCCCACCGATGCCGGGGTTGCTCTTCACGATAGATAGCTTAGCATTCTCTAGACCAGCGTTCTGCAGGCTGCGGGAGAATCCGATGATTGAGATAGAGTCTAGACCTAGCTCGAAGAGGTTCGTACCTCGAGACAATGCCGATGCATTAACGCGCAGTGCCTCCGCCATAATCTCGATAATTTTCTTCTCGCGTYCGCTCCAATTGAAATCTTGCTGATTTAATTGGCTCAACTTCTGCAAATCATTAACATTGAGCTCGTTATACATCGCCGCCAGCTGCTTGGAATCGGCTTTGTTATTGGCATTGAGCGGAAGCGACTTGATCGGGATGAAGTGTGTTGGGACCATGTAGTCTGGAAGTTGAGCCTTGCAAGCACTTCGCATCTCCGGGATGAGTTTACTGGCGTCGTCTACCTTGGATGTTGTGACAAAGAGAGTGACTAGCTGTTCCTTCTGTTGTGTGCTATGCTTGAGCACGAGCGTCACTACGTCTTGCAGCCCCTTCACGCTCTTCTTGATAACTTCATTAATCTCAGTGAGTTCTAGACGTTGCCCACGTAGCTTGACTTGGTCGTCGGCACGGCCAAGGAAAATGAAGCTTCCGTCGTGCGTTATACGAACAAGATCGCCGGTGCGGTATACACGCTCGTTAAAAGAGTCCAAGGTAGGGAATCGCTCGGTCGTCAAGTCTGGGCGGTTGAGATATCCTTTTCCAACTAATTTGCCAGAAATGCACAGTTCGCCAATGCCTCCACGCAAGACTGGAAGAGATGTGCCAGGCTTGAGGACAAATGAGCCGACGTTGTCGAACTGCGGGCCGATGTTGGATGGCTTGCCGTTCTTCGGAACCCTGGGATACATAGTGACACCAATAGTAGCTTCAGTGGGCCCGTAGCCGTTGTAGATGCAAGCATGCTTGCCCCAAGTCTCAATGATCTCTTCTCTGAGTGACTCACCACCAGTGATGAACACTCCTTTGGTGAGGGAGGGGACATCGTCTGGATGTAAGAGACGCGCAAGACTGGGTGTAAGATCGATGTGGGTGATGCCCAATGCCTGGATGGAGCCGGCAATGTCTTCGAAGATCAGATCTCGTGGAGCAGAAGCCACGCAGATGCCAACACTCCAACTCCAAAATTGCTCTAGAACGCTAACGTCGAAGTGGAATGAGGCGAATTGAAGCCACTTCGAGTCTTCGTTCCAATGAGGAGCAAACAATCTTTGGAATGACAACATAGCTTGGACTGCATTCTCGTGGGTAAGCAGACAGCCTTTGGGAGTACCAGTCGTTCCCGATGTATACAGGCAGTACGAAATATCCTGTGGGTCAATCTTTCTGGGGAGTTTTGGGGCCTCATCTGAGAACTTTCCATAGGTCCCTCTAGAATCCAAAAAGATGATCTCCTTGTCCAAGTTCTCTTGCAAAACTTTTCCCGGTTTGCCCGCACTGAGGACCATCTTCGCAGCAGAGTCCTTAACGATGAATTTCAGCCGATCAGCTGGTGCATTTGGATCCAATGCAACATAAGCACAGCCGGCCTTCAATATTCCAAGGATCGCGAAGGACGCCTCAGCACACTTTTCAAAGCAGATAGCAATAATCTGACCTGATTGCACCTGTCTCTGAAGTAGTAGATTGGCGATCCTGTTCGTCTCTTTATTGAGCTCATCGTACGTCCAAGAGCGACTTTCAACATTGCCTGGCTCTAGTCGCGTTGCGAACTCGAGCGCCCTCTTTTTCGGCCAAGTTTTCGCTCCTCTTTCGACATAATCGTGTAGCAGCGTGACATTGTCTGGCAGCTCGTTTTCCTTGGGAAGCGTAATTGACAACAGATCTGCACCCAATCTTGGAGCAATGTCGCACGTGTTCTGGGGATTCCGAAGGGTATCAAGTAGAAGCGCCTCATATTGTCTGAGAATGAGCTCCGAGTGTTCGGGAGGAATGACGTCTTCTCTGAACGTCAACCGAAGGGTCACTTCACCTGACTTGGTGGGTTGAACTTCCATAGATACGGCATAGTCGACGGACGCCTCCTCGTGAACAATCGTCCACAGTGGCTCCACATCCTCTTCGAAAGCGGGCATCTTCTGGTAAGCGAAAAGAGTATCGAATATCTTGCCCTCGGGGTAGCCGGCCCATTTTTGAATCAAAGTAAGGGGTGTGAATTGATGCTTGTGAAGCTGAGCATTAGAATTCATTGTTCTTGATAGAAGCTCGGCATTCGTGCCAGTAACATCGCATCGAACAGGTAGCGTCACAATGGTGGGGAAGGAGATTTTATCGGCATCTTCGTGGATTGAGCGACCAGAGAGCGTCATTCCAAATGTTGTAGAGGTCTCGCCGATATATGCAGCTAGCAGTCTCGCCCATGCTGTTTGGCCTGCTGCTTGCATCGTGATACCGTTCTGACGACAGCTCTCTTCGTACTCAGCTATTGACGTCTGCGACACGAATTCTCGGACTTGGCTTGTGGTGTCGGACACACGGAGAGGAGTGAGATCGGGGAAGCGGTTGACGACAATCTTGTTCTCGTCTTTTTGCCAGAACAGCTTCTTGGCTTCATGGTCATCCTCGCTATCTCGAACGATAGCTCCCAGCAATGAAGTTATTGAAGGATGGCTGACGATGGATTCGGTCTTGTATGCTTGTGTGACGTCTTGAAGTATCATCTGGATTGACTGCGCATCATACAACGCATGGTGTGCCGTGAAGCGCAGAATACTCTTTCCGTCTTCTTTGAGGAGAGATAAGCTCCATGGCTCCCGAAGTGATTGTGTGGGCTCACTTCTATCTTCGTACCAAGGCAGCGTGAATTGATCTTTGGGAGCTGTGATCATGACAAAGGGATGCTCAGGATCTTCACTAGAGACGAAGCTCGTTCTAAGCATTTCGTGTTCATCGCTAGCCTTGGTCCACGCAGCTTTGAGCTTTGTCAAGGAGGTCAAAGGCGGCAGCTCCATCCACAAGYTATTCACATACTCCTGACCCTCAGAATGTAAGCTCTGAGCAATCATGCCTTTCTGAACAGCTGTACAGGGTCTGACTGCCTCAACTTGGTCCAAGGGGGTGTCATTATTGGCACAGATACTACCCCGGTGTTCCTTGTCGAAAGCCTCGAAGTCGAAGTTTTYGTCGCGGGAGGAACTGCCAGAGGCTTGAGAGAGGTGAGCGCTAAGTTGAGCAATTGTAGGATGCTCCAAGACGTCGCTGGCCATGATGGTGTGACCTTGCTTCCGAAGCCGAGTGGCAACCTGGACTGTGCTGATGCTGTCTAGTCCTAGACGGAAAATACTAGCATCTCTGCCGATTTTCTCGGGAGGCACATCCGTGAAACTCGCAATAATATACCGAATAGCCTTCTCTTCCAGAGTCATTGCTTTCGACGACGCAGCATCCTCCTTGTTARACTTCACTTTCTCTTTGCTAATCGATTTGGCAACGATCTCATCTCTGATCTCGGCCGAGAGAAGCTGTCGACGCGGATTTCTCAACGATTCCTGAATCTTCTCCCCAAACGAATTAAGAAGCGCCAGCGCATCTTCGGGGAAAACAGCAGAACTGTACGAATGTAGAATAATTTCAAGGGTATCATCRCTTTGCTTAGGCACAACTTCGCAAACAAGAGGGAAATCCATGGCGCCATTGTCTTCTTCGATCGTCCAGATCGACGAGTCTAAGTCTCTAGAGGGTTGCTGTAAAATCAAAAGGGTATCAAATAGGCGCGAGCCATCGGGGCTGAATTTAGCTTGCAAACGACGTAAAGGAGTAAGTTGGAATGGAAGGGAATCTGCGTTGAGAGTTTGTAGTTTTCGGAAGGCTTCGAGGTGTGAGAGCTTGTGAACGTCTTGAAGGCGGATGGGGATGGTGTTGAAGCAGGGTGCGACCAGGCGTTCGACTTCATCGACTTGGACGGTGCGACCGCTGATAACATTGCCGAAGCATATTTCTGTCTCCTGAACTCTCTCTGATAGGACGGTGCTCCAGGCTGCTTGGCATACAGCTAAGAGCGAGGTGCTATGTTTCTTGATGCCACCTTCGATCCAGGTGAGAGGAGCCTGTGCATTGATGCGTTGGATCTTCGTGGTAGGCTGCTCGCCAGAGCTGCTCTTCGCTTTGAATCGTGTAGGTGAGCATTCCTTCAAGACCGTTTCCCAGAATGCATCCGCCTTACCCATATCCATGGACGCCATTGACTGTAGGAATGGGACAAATGAGACAGGTTTTGGCAGGGTCTGGCCGTGGTACAGCGCTTCCACTTCTTCATACAGAACAGCAAGAGCAGCGCCATCATAGAGAGCGTGATGCATGGACACTATAAGATTCGTCGAATCAGACGATACTCGAACGTCCAGACTGTAAGGAGGGCGAGAATCCTGATCTGAAGCTGATGAACTATCGCTAGGGCCAAAAATCAGATCGTATTCCTGCAAGACGATCTGGGCGTATGGATAACGCGGCATRTCTGTAGAAATGAAGCATGTGCGCAAAATCTCATGACGTCGCACCATCTCCAACCAACATCTTTGCAGCTTCTCGATGCTGCCATTAACAACAAGAGTTACTTCATTGCTGTACAAGCTCTCAGAAGATGACTCTGCAGCAGATAGCATAGCTTCTTGCAACGGCGTGCATGGCAAGATAGACTGCACCCGCTTTCCAGCGCTCTCAAAGCTCTGGGCTGTGGCGACGAGAAACTCTTCATCGAACCCGAAGTCGGCCCTCTTGCCCCCGGCTGAATCTGCAACGCTTGAGTCATTTTCGGAGATTCTTTCGGCCAGTCTCACCACAGAGGAGTACTTCAAAAGATCTGAAATCTCCACTTGGCGCTGAGTAGTTTGGCGCAAGTTTCTTGACAGTGTGATTGCAGAAATGGAATCGATACCAAGGCTGAAGAAAGAAGTATCCGGTGCGATTTGCTCAGGTGGGAGACCTGTAACTTGGGCAAGAGACTTTGCGATCTCCATTTCGAGGTCTGTCCACTTGTGGTCTGAAGAATGGCTTGAAGCTTCTGAGCATTGATCTAAATATTTAACGTCTAGGTTTTCGAATTGTTTGATGAGAAGTCGCCTTTCAACTTTGCCAGCATGAGTTGTCAATGGCAGGAAGGAGATCGGTATGAGCGCYGAGGGGATCATATATGYTGGAAGAGCGGACTGTAGATTCTTAAAGAGGGAAGAGATTACTGAGGGATCTGGTTGCAAGCATTGGAGGGTTTTGCTAGCAACTGAGCTTGGCGCCCAGAAGCAAACTAGTCGTGCCGAATGATCCTTTTCTCCTTTGATCGTAATAGTGATACAGTCTCGAACCTCTCTTGCTTTCATCATCACATTGGTGATCTCCCCGAGCTCAACTCTTTGGCCGCGTATCTTCACCTGCTCATCTCTGCGCCCAGTAAACATGATATTTCCATCAGGCAACAAGCGACCGAAATCACCGGTTCGATAGACACGTCCGTACTTGGGATGCTCTATGAATTTGCCGACTTCTTGGCTTCTCTCAACATAGCCGCGAGAGACCTGCGAGCCACCGAAGCAGAGTTCGCCCTCGCCGCCTCGAGGAACAGGTACAAAGCCTCCTTCGGATGCTAGAACGAATGCTGACGTGTTCTTAAAAGGCAGTCCAATGTTATTGATAAAAGCGTCATGGGTGACCTGAGGATTCGCAGTGCAGACGTTTGTCGTTTCACTGGGACCATATGCATTGTATAATCCGTGATCCGCCCATGCGTTGAATACTTTTTGGGTGAGCGCTTCTCCAGCAGTGACCAAAAATAGGACTGTCGGTACGTTCTTGGGATCAATCAACGCAGCCACAGTAGGTGTCAAACTTAGATGGGTAGCTTCGAATGTGCGAATGACACTTTCGATGTCACGGAACAGGACATCTTTGGTCGTCGAGCAGATGCAGCCTCCAATTCTCCAGGTGTAGAATATTTCAAATACCGATACATCGAAAGCTTGGGAACAGGACTGTAGGAGGCGGGCGTCTGTTACTGGCGGATAGAGGTCTTCCAAAACGCTCAAATTGCTCAAAAGATTGCTATGCGTTACCAAGACTCCTTTCGGGGTACCGGTACTCCCAGACGTGAATATCCCATACGCTACATTCTCAGGGCTCAGTTTCGCAGAAACATTGGCATTTGGATATATCCGAAAGTTCACCTCATCGATATAGACAACATTCACGTGAGACAGAGACTTGAAAAGTTGACGCGATGATGTGTGCGCCAGGAGAGTTTTGATTTCGCAGTCTCGTAAAATGTGTTCAAGACGCTCTGGGGGCACATCGGGAGTAAGAGGGAGATAGCCAGCGCCAGCCTTTGCCGTGGCAAGAATCGAAGCATACAAGTCGACACCCTTCTCCATGCAGATGCAGACAAGTTCATCTGGAAGAACGTTTTGAGCTTGAAGGTGATGACCGATTTGATTCSCCTTGGAGTTTAGCTTAGAATATGAAACATGTTGAATATTAGACTGCTCGCCGTCGATAGACTTGGCAAAGCTGAGAGCGGACCGATGAGGTTCCTTGACTGCCATCCTTTCAACTGGAGAAGTAAGAGTCTCCGGGCCCAAAGAGGTCTGCGGGTTTGCATTCTCGATGGACAGAACCTCATTGCTGAGCTGTTGGCTGATCTCGAGTAATGATGTGGACTCATCCTTGAGTAAAAGAAGCATAATTTGCTCAATCTGTCGAAGGAGAATCTTGATCTGTGACTCTGGCAAAAGTGATTCCAGGTAATTAGCCTTGAGCTCAACATTTCCGGTTCCAGGAATGACCTCTAGCGTCAAGTTAAATTCGAGGTTGTCTACAGTGTCGACTAGAGTCACGTGCTCTCGGGAATGATTATAGCTGTGCAGAGTCTGTTGCCAGATGAGYAGGGTGTCGAAGAGTGGCTGGCGTGGGTCAACTCCGCAGGCAGCCTTGATATCACGGAGTGGGATCGTGGAGTGTTCCAGATGTTTTCTGTTCGACAAGTTCAAGTCTTGCACAAGTTCTTTCAGATTCGTTGAAGCTGACAAGTCTATTCGGACCGGCAGAGTTGTAAGACATGGACCAGCGATGTCTTCAATACCAGCGATGGGTAGAGTCCGGCCAGAAAAGACCGTGCCAAAGCATAAGTCGGACGAACCGAGATAGGAGCTCAAGATTACAGCGTAGGCTGCCTGGAATAGAGACTGTGGACTGCAGTTCAGGGACCTTGCAGTCGATTCGGCATCAGATGTGGAGATGGACGTCGCCAGGCGGGCAACAGCCAAAGCAGCGGGAACTAATCTCCTGGAGTTGAAGTTCGGAACYTGCCGCAGCTGTACATCCGCTAAATGGTCTTTCCAATATTGCTTTGAGGACCAGTCATCTATGCTGAGCGAACCGTCTAGATACACACGCACAAAGTCAGCAAAAGGTGGCCGAGATGGAGGAGTTTGTTCCAGCAGTAAAGTGTTCAAATCGTCAAGGAGAAGCTCCAGAGACCATCCGTCGTATAGAGCATGATGAATATGCATTAAAAGCTTCGTATTGGCGTCAGCCTGCATGAGCTGTATCTGGATAGGATAATGGAGCGAGAAATGTTGAGAATCTTTTAAATTATATCGGAATTCTTCCACGGCCGCTATTTGAGACTCCGGAAAGCTCTTCCATACGACTTGAGCAAATCCCCGAGTGTCTGCTGAATCCGTAAAACCTGTCCTAAGGATTGGGTTCTGCTGGGCCAAGGCTATAATCGCGGAAGTGACCCTTTCCAAATCATTAATTCCAGGAAGCTCTAATTCGACCCAATTTCGGTAAGCTCTTTCATCGGCGGCAGTTTCGGACAACATTGCAGACTGCAGCGGCATGCAAGGCATTGTCAGCTCAACGTCTTTTGCGTGGCCGTTCAAGACGGCTGTGACACTGTCCTGCGCCGTTCCAATGACTACTTTTGGGCTTTCCACCACCTTCGAATTCTCACACGTTTGAGCGAGAGCCTTCAAAKTCTCAGCTTGAAGAACTGCTACTGTACTCAGATTGAAGCCTACTGATCGGAGCTTTGATGCTACTCTAATCGCCTTGAGAGAGTCAAGTCCAGCGGCAACCAGGCGCATATTTGATGGAAATGGCCCCAGGGTCTCTTGAAGAAGTTCCTTCACAGTTCGCATTGTTGGAATCGCTGAAGAAGCGGCAACCTCATCCTCGACATCCCGTCGTGCCTGATAGTCCGCCTCCAGTTTTCGTTTGTCAACCTTTCCAGATGGCAGATACGAAAATTCTCGAAGTAGGACTATCTCACTTGGCACCATGAATTTCGGAAGCCATTGAGAGCACGTTTTCAAGACATCTTCAGGCTCAATAGTTTTGTCTGGAACAAGCGCAAATACAACGAGCGCACTACCAAGCACCATTGCTGTGACGGTCTTCACTCCAGGATGCTTGTAAACGACTTCCTCGATTTCGCCAAGCTCAACTCTTTGACCCCGGAGCTTGACCTGTCCGGCACTCATCCGCCCGAGGATCTCAATAGTGCCATCTTCCAGTTGCCGCGCTTTATCCCCAGTTCTGTAATAGCTCCTGCCATCGACTTTCATAAATGCCAACTTGTTTTGCTCCGGTCTGTTCAAATAGCCATTTGCAAGCTGTGGTCCCCCTAAGACAAGTTCCCCGAGCTCACCCACCGGGAGGACATCCATTTTGGGTTCTGTTTCTTTAGGCGTACTAGCAGCCGCAACGAAAGTAGATACGGTATCAAATGGAATACCGATGTTTCCTGGTTTGGCATCTGCCCTCATGTCTGGGTGGATTGTGCAGTGAATGGCGGCTTCCGTGGGTCCGTACATCCCCCAGAGCATGCTCGGCTTTGATTCTGAGCCACCAAACTCTTCAACCAGGGGCCTAGTGAGCATTTCTCCAATGGTCAAGAGTAATCTCAATCCAGGCACGTGCGCCCTCTTTTGAAGTAAAGACCCGGCAACTGTTGGAGTGAGCTCGGCCGCATCAACTTCAAGCTCGTTGATCATTCCCGGTAGATCATTGAGTAGTTGACTTCTATTGCACCCGACCAAAGTACACCCGCGAATAAGAGGGAAATATATCTCAAAGACGGAGACATCAAATGAGGGTGCCGCGAATTGGAGAAATCGCCTGAATTTCGGGATAAATTTTTGATGAGCATGCAGAGACTGAGATACAGCTCGATGGGTCACTGCTACGCCTTTCGGCTTGCCACTTGACCCAGAGGTATACATAACATAGGCCAAGTCGTGGGGCTGGGCTGCACGTGTTTTCCTCCGAGGCGTTTCAGCTTCGGGAGGATCGGGAAACTCATCCATGAGAATCACATCTGGGCCGTTCTCCCATGAGACGGCTTCCTTGAATTCCGCGGTCGTAATGATGAGGTCCGCACATACATCTCCAACAACGAACTTTATCCGCTCTTTTGGGGCATCTAGATTGATTGGACAGAAACCTCCTCCAGATGCCAAAACAGCAATTTGGGAGATATACAGCCCTGGTGACTGTGGCACTAGAACAGGAATGACATGTTGACGGGTTTTTCTGGTTGGGTTCGAATCTCGTCTCTCCTGTATCCTTGAGACCAAAGAGGCYACACAGGCTTGTATCGCCGCATAGGTATATTGCCGTCGTTCTCCTTGGCTGGTGAAATCAATAGCACAGCTATCGCTGTGGCTCTCCCAACGTATCAGCTCATGGAGAACTTGGGGCCCCTCCAGCAGCGTCGGAGGGTCATTGAGAACAGAAAGATTCTCAGACATGGGGGACTTCAGGGGTATAATCTCATGCTAAAACCGGTAAATAAAATATGAAGTCGGACGAAGAGGTAACTATAAACTGTCAACTACTGAGGTAACGCAAGCTCAGACACACTCACGTGCTTGTGATATCCTGAAGTAGAAGGCGTGTGATAGGGAAAGAGAGCAGGGATCAAAGTCAAGTGAAGGGCGGCTAGCCGGACATAGCAGGCTTGCGCAAAAGAGCGCGGGATGGGCAAAAGGAACAGACAAAGATATGTTCTATAGCTCCTGTGTACTGGGGATTGCCTCCATCTTAGAAGACGCGGCTCGGGCGACGCGAATAATGTCACTGAGACCTACTAACTCACGGGGCGGGCCAGAGCACGACGGCGGAGCTTCGGCGGACGCGTGCTAGATCCATGACGTTGGAGCCGGCCGCGATCCAATCCAAGCGGACGGCGCAGCCCAGTACAGTAGTGGGATGTTGCTTCGGCGTGGGTGGTTTGCAGCGCAGCCTAGCCACAGTAGTGCRCCGGACCCTGGAGGCCTAGATGCCCGCGTTTGCCTTGTACGAGCTCGTCCTGTACAAAAAGAAACTGCCCATGCGCCGGCGAATGGCTGGCAAACAYTGAGTCATGAGGGTGCAAAAATGAGGGATAAAATTTGGTAACTCAAAATCCTTTTTCTATGGGCTTGCAAAACGTGGTAGAGTGTTTCTCCGTTGCGCCTGCCAACTGGCTGCAGGGGGGTTGGGCTGTACGGTGACCGTGATCGAGCTTTTGGTCCGTTTGACGTTTCAGGAGCCAAGCCTTGAACCACACCTCACTCCCACCCACGCAACCCCGATCTCGCCGTCATCTCGGTGCGCCATCTCGCATCACCACGGTCCCGTAAACAACATGAAAATTTGTCTCCCCTATTCCTCTCTTTCTCCACGAATGGAAGCCATTACCCAACTGATTCCACGATCCGCGTCAGATCGCCAGCGTGGAGCAACGGATCGGGGCAAACGGCCGGAGGGAGGCCATGCAACGTCCTACCAAACCCGCAGGAAAATCCTGCCAACAGGATCTAATCAGATCATCTGATTATGAATTATGATCTTCTAAGCCCCTTCCAGAAGCCATCTCCGCCCCTTCTAAGTGGCCCTGATCTCGATCTCCGACGACGGAGCATGGCTCTCCACCAGCTGTGACCAATCCCGTGGAATGGCSGCACGCCTTCGGCTAACCCCTCAGGGGTGCGGCTTAAAACCCACTTGGAATGATGTACCTCACGTCTGGTTTGCGCTCRCGCTGAGGCTTGGCGTGATGGTGTGGCTCTTCAATGCCGGCCGGGAATACGATCGCCCCTGCCCTAGAAATCTGTGTACACGCAAGTCCCGCGCCTGACCCAGACCAATCCCACCAATGCGTACAGTACCGTCATGCAGTAACAGTACTTGTACCACGCAGTATTGGAAATTTCACAATGTCACTGTTACTAATAAAGTGAAAATCCCTCACTCCAAATCCGGGGGGCGAAAGGCTTGCGTGGGAATCGGCTTCCATTGCAGGCTAAGGAAATAGCCCGGGTTTTTACAAACCGGCCCTCTCAAGACGGTGGTGAAAGAACGATGAGTGCCGAGAGCGAGCTAACCTACTCCACCAAGGGTCAACCAATGCAGTGTGACGAGAGATTTGAGATCTAGCACCTTCCTGGTCAGAGGGCTGCAGGTGTACCCCATGTTATGGCCCACTATGTAAGTGTTAGCAATAATTTTCGTTTCTATATTTTTCTTTCTGAAGGGAAATTGACATGTTGACACCTGCCTGGACCCTTAATGTCGATCCGTTTTTGTGGATTTCTAACTGTTCATTCGTTATACTCCGTGCCTTTCCTAGGTTTCTCTAACCTAAACTTTTTGCTATGCACTTCAACGATTTTCAATGAGCGCCTCCTCGACCCGTGATGGCGGCAAGTCAACCATCTTGCAGAAGATGCGCAGTCTGTTCCCAAAAGGCGGTCTTCTGAATGGCGACGGAGCTTCTTTCTTTGCTCTGTTTAGGCCCTTGCAAGACTTTCAGTCACGATGTATCCTCGCCATCGGTACGGTGCTGGCTCTTGTAGCAGGTGCACCCCTGCCTATTATCGGGGTCATATTCGCCAGAATCATTGATGCTTTCCCGCCCTCAGAAGAAGAAATAAAGACCAGAGTAGAGCAACTTCTGGCAGTGGGTAAGCAAGCCCGATATCAAGATCGATTTGGGGGCTGACTTCCACAGCAATTGCTTACTTAGTCATTACATGGGGTTGGAGCTTTTGCTGGGGCATCATAGGGAATCAAATTTCTAGAGGACTACGTACTCAGATGGTTAATCGAGCTCTTGGGCTTGATCAAACCTACTACGAAACTCAATGTCCTGACGTGAGTACGGAATATAAGGAAAAGAAGCCACACTGATACGTTACAGATCACCAGCCGCTTGACGGCCGATGCTCAGACTGTCCAAGCTGGAACAGCAGAGAAAGTAGGGATTTTCCTCCAGTCGGTCAGTTACTTCATCGCGGCCTTCATTGTTGGATTTATCCTCAATGCACGACTCACGGGTATCCTTTTCGCAACGGTCATTCCCACAATGACGCTCGTCATTTTTACGGGAACGACAGTCTTAAACCGATTTTCTAAAGCAACATCCGAGAGCACAACTGAGGCTACGTCCATCGCCGAGGGGGCAATCCGAGCTGTTCAAGTGGTCCAAGCTTTCGATGCATTTGAAAGCTTGACTAGCGATCATGAACAGCATCTGAAGACAGCAATGAAGATTGGTATTAAAAAGGCCGTAGCGGGCGCAATCCTCCTAGGAAGTGTCTTTTTTGTAGCGTAAGTTACACAATCATCTTCTCCCGAATGCTTGCTGATATGATAAACCTAGCTATGCCGCGAATGCTTTGGCTTTCTGGCAGGGCTCTCAGATGGTGAAAGAAGGAACTACGACTGGGGGCGCAGGAACAATCTACGCCATTGTTTTCTTGATTCTCGATGCTTCTTTCGTCATTGGCCAGGCCGGACCTTTCATCCAATCATTCGCAGCAGCAGCGTCGGCCGGGCGTCGGATATTTAGCCTAATCGACTATCCAGATATTCCGATTGATGTATATTCGAAAGAGGGAATCCCTGCGAACCAAGAGACTCTGGGACCTGAGAAGGGGATAATATTTAAGGATGTTAGTTTCGCATACCCTGCGAGACCATTGGAAACTGTTTTGGATAACATCAATTTGGAAATCAGAACTGGATCGAGTATTGGCATTGTCGGGTCGTCGGGTAGTGGAAAATCTACGATTGCTGCTCTGTTACTGAGACTATACGATCCAGCTCAGGGACATATCAACATTGATGGACACAAGATTACTGACTACAACCTCGCGAGTTTGAGAAATCAGATAGCACTGGTAGACCAAGATCCCGCTGTCTTCTCTGGCACTGTCTTTACAAACATCAAGGATGGTTACAAAGGAGCCCCTGTCCCAGATGAAGATATGAGGGAGCGGTGTATCCAAGCTGCAAAGGCTGCTGACGCTTGGACTTTCATCGAAGCGCTTCCGAAAGGACTTGACACATGGCTCGGAGAGCCTTCCGGGACTAAGCTTTCAGGTGGCCAAAAGCAAAGACTCTGTTTAGCAAGGGCATTGGTTGGAAATCCAGCTTTATTGGTATTGGACGAAGCAACCAGTGCGTTGGATACCATCAGCGAGGCAGCTATCTTGACGTCTCTCGGAAATTCCCGATCGAAGGGTCATCGGACGACAGTCATGATAGCGCATCGATTGGCATCAGTAAGAGACGCCGACAGTATCATAGTCATGGGCAAAGGTCGGGTTCTTGAACAAGGCAGTCACGATGCGCTGATGTCCAGTCCGGATGGCGCCTATCGAAGCTTAATCGAGGCCCAAAAGCTTACCGAAAAAAATCCATCGTCAGAATGCGATTCTTTGTCGCCCACTTCTTCTACCACTCCGTCGCCTATAGAGGACAAATTCGACGCCGAAGAGAAAGTGTCCGAAAGTGAAACAACATCTTCGATGCCTGCTCCCGAGGCAAGTAAGTCATTTGGTACCTTGACAATCATTAGACGCTGCCTTGCACTGAGCCGATCTCGACTGGTGTTCACCCTCTTAGCATTAGTTGGGTCCCTCGTCACAGGAGGTTTGATTCTTGGAGAGTCCGTGATTTTCGGCCACTTGGTGCAGCTTCTGAACGGCAAGGTTGACACAAGCCGTGTTGACCTCTTCTGCCTCATGTTCTTCGTCGTTTCCCTAGCTGCCTTCTTCGGCTATGTCATATCGGGATCGTGCTTTGGCACTGTATCAGAACATCTGATTATGCGAACCCGAGATATTTCGCTCCGGACAATCCTTCGGCAAGACACGGAATGGTTTCTTCAATCCGGTCGGTCCACGTCTTCTCTTGTCTCGGTCATCAGTATGGATTCCGGTCACTTGAGTGGGTTGTCAGGGGTCATCATTGGTACCCTTGTCTCTGCATTAGTATCCGTTGTTGGAGGGGCCATCTTGGCCCATGTCGTGGCCTGGAAGATCGCCATCGTTCTATTTGCGACTTCCCCCATAGTGGTTCTTGCGGGGTTCCTACGCCTGCGGGTCCTAGCGAGGGTCGAGGAGAAGAACCAGATGGCTTATACTGAGGCTGCTTCTTTAGCTTCAGAAGCCTGCAGCTCCATCCGCACTATTGCGGCTTTGGGTACCGAAAGATCCACCACTCAAAGATTTCACCTCGCGGTGGACAAATTCCGAGAGCAGACCTTTCGCGACACTGCTCTTGGAAATCTTCTACTTGCATTTGCACTTTCAATCACGTAAGTATCATTTATTTCAACCCAAAGTCATCATGCTCATACTGCTCAGCTATTTTGTATACTCCTTGGCGTACTGGTGGGGAGCCAAGCAAGTCAGATCTGGGGAATATTCCAGCCTTCAGTTCTTCATCGTTCTCCCGGCTATTTTGTTCTCAGCCCAAGCGGCTGGGCAGATCTTCAGCCTTGCCCCGGATATCGGGCGTGCTAAGGGAGCTGCATCCCGCGTCTTTGCCCTCCATGATGAGAGGCCAAGCATTGACATCACATCGCATGCGACACCGACGATATCTCAGCCTGAAGTGATGGAAGTTAAGAGGCCTTCGTCATCAACCGGAGCGATCACCTTTCAGAATGTCACACTGAAATACCAATCGCGTCCGAATGCACCCGTCTTCAGCGACCTCAACCTGCATATCAAAGCTGGCGAGACAGTAGCGTTGGTTGGAAGATCGGGAGCAGGGAAGACGTCGGCCATCTCGCTTATTGAGCGCTTCTACGACCCCACGGGTGGAAGCATCCTTCTCGATGGCGTGGACATCAAATCAGTACCAGTGCAACAACATCGCGCGCGAATAAGTCTAGTTGCCCAAGATCCTGATTTGTTCTCTGGCAGTGTCGCGTTCAATGTTGGACTAGGTGCGAGACCTAGACATAAGGCCACCAAAGAAGAGATTATAAATGCCTGCAAAGCTGTCGGTATTCATGATTTCATCAATGGTCTACCAGATGGCTACGAGACGTAGGTTCTTTATTCCTTTGTCTATTGACTGCTAATTATTCTTAGGCAATGCGGGAACAATGGCTCGCAGCTTTCCGGTGGGCAGAAACAACGGGTTGCCATTGCGCGCGCGTATATCAGAGACCCCGAAATACTCCTTCTAGACGAAGCCACTTCAGCTTTGGGTTTGTCACATCCACTATTACTCATTTGAATCCCTTTGCTGACAGATATATTTCAAAGACTCGCACTCCGAAGCGCAAATTCAACAGGCCATCTCGGCAGTGTCGAAGAAACGAACGACGATTATGATCGCGCATCGCCTCCAAAGCGTCCAAAAGGCAGATCGGATACTGGTATTTGATAAGGGGAAGATTGTAGAGGAAGGAAGGCATGAAGAGCTTCGTAGAGGAGGTGGCATCTATGAGCAAATGATCAACGCTCAGAGTCTTGGGTGATTTACGGTTCTACATAATGGGCTTTTGATATCGGCATTTGGCATGGAGTTGGAAGAGGGATTCAAAATTGGTACTCCATAAAGAGAGCAATGTTTATCCGAGATATATTATGTATTCTCTTGTTGTGAAGTCTATAACAATATGAAGGACAAGGTCTCCAGATCCCACGACTCTTGGGACACTTGCTGCATTATTTCCATTACATAAAACTTTCTGCAAGCTTTTGACTCGGCCCTATGGCAAACTTGGAGAATGCCGCGCTGGTGGAACATCGCTTTGCAAAGCTTTCTCAAAATAATGATCGCCATTATGTGCAGAACTTGACCTCGCCCACGACCCCTCCTTCCCAAGTTTTCAACACCCAGCTCAGCGCTACCGTTAGCACAGCACACATCCACGCTAACAGAAAGCTCCCCTGCTTCGCTGCTTCCTCTTCCAGAACAATGCCCGATCTCTTTCTCTTCCACATCGTTCCACCTTCATGCACGAACGGGTCACAACTGGAGCGCTAAAGTGTACACACCGGGTTCATGCCCCCCAGACCCCTTGATGCAATGCCGAGCGGAATTGTCAGAGATTATCTCTCCATCTGATAAAAATCTACCCCTGCCGTACCCACTTGGTTGGCCGGTCGCACCCATCCGATGTCGCTTGCACCAGGATTGAGCGGATCTGATAACTTTGCTTGGCACAGCATTGACCCTTCCCTTCATCCAGTGCCGGGCCCTGTCGTTGTTCGCGTCATCATTATTTACGCTTTTTTKGCGAGCATCCTTGCCTGTTAACTGGGAGAATAGTGTCATTCCGCCGGCAGAAAGGAGCTATCGCCGGCACCTCTCGGCCACGTTTTCACGAGCATAATGAGATCGTGGTCGTTCTCGTATGCTTGGCCCGGGCGATCAAGCCATGAGTGAGCAAGACCGGCACGACTTGCCATGTTGGTGCGTCTGCAATGGGCCGCTGTAGCAAGTGCMGACGCGACAAGCCCGCAAAAAATCTGGCGGGGGGCCTGGGGGAGAAAAAAGCAAGAGCCCAGCGGTGGGGCAACGATTGCAGCTTCGTAGCTGCCCGGTCTAGCCTTGCGTCACTCACTCGTTGCGCGACTCAACTTATCCAAGCACCACTTGGTGCTCCCAAAAATGCCATCCTACCGCCTTGTGCCTCGGTGGAGCTCACCGCAGTAGTCAGCCCAACAGCTGATAGCTGCAGGTCCCGTCTCGTTGCCCATGCAAATTCTGCATCAGTCCAGTCGGTCCCAAAATCAGTCCTCGGCGACGGTCAATTATTAGCTAGGCGAAACAGGGACTTGCAAGTGCAAGCTTGTCTGGTGTTGCAGAGCACATGTATATCATACCATCATCTCCTTAGTCCCTCTTGGATTTCCGAGCCTCACCCTCTCTCTCTACTCAAATACGTGCCTCTTTTCTTCAACATCATAGACTATCTTTCCGAGTTCCCGTCGGAGGTCCAAATAAGCTCATCCCGATCCTTGGTACCATCCAATCCAATCAGAGCAGAGACCTCCAATCACTTCAAGCTTTCCCTCAAACCGGCTATCGCTCGCAGTGTCAGACAAAAGCAAATCTCATCCCACGACCACATCATCAGACCCTGTACATCTAGTAGAGGAGGTGGTAGCACCAGCGGGAACTAATCGTCGATTCGTTCGCCTCAAACCTAAAAATCGGCGTCCATCCAATAAGACGATATTCATTTCAAAGCGTCCGAGGGCCGCTACTATCTAGACATACCTTTTGCACGACAGTGTGTAAGGTGACAATTTGACTTTCGCTTGTAGGAGATAGGAAAACAGCACAGGAAAAGTCATCAATTGAGGAACTTTCATGTAAGATATATTATACTTCCCAGAAAGCATAAAGCGCTCAACCTTTGTTTTGATTGGCTTCTGATCCCTTTTCAGGGAAGAGACTTGATATCTCCAGCTTCAAAATTGACCGATTTGGGTAATTTTGTTGCTCCTTCAAAAAGCGATCAGCCACAAACGAAGTGATCAGAAGTATCACAAGACCACTAGGAAAACTTATCTCCGGATTTGAAGCTCCCGAAATGGCACCTTCTGCTATCAGTCCCCCGACTTCTATTCATGAAGCCAACAGTCGCCATGAGAATGACATTCCATCTCGCTCTCTCAGCAACGGACATGCTCAAAACGGAAACTCCGCTGCAGCACTCGCCAAGTTCACCCCAGACACACCCCTCGATCTCATCTGTGTGGGATTTGGTCCCGCGTCTCTAGCCATCTCCATTGCCTTGCAYGACGCCTCCTTATCACCATCACCCAACGTCCTCTTCCTTGAGAAGCAGCCCGAGTTCGCATGGCACGCCGGCATGCAACTCCCAGGAGCGAGAATGCAAATCTCGTTTCTTAAGGATCTCGCTACCCCAAGAGACCCACGATCTCGCTTCACCTTTATCAACTACCTCTTCGAGAAAAACAGACTCAACAGCTTCATCAACCTAAGCACTTTCTTACCCAGCCGCATGGAGTATGAGGACTACCTCCGCTGGTGCGCCTCCAAGTTTGAGAAAGACGTCGCCTACGGCACGGAAGTCGAGGGCGTGCGTGCTGCCTCTAAGAACGCCGATGGCAAAGTCACGAGCTGGGAAGTGACTGCCAGATCTTCCAACGGCGACCTCATTTGCAGAACAGCCAAGAACGTGGTGGTTGCCGTAGGCGGCCGACCTATCATCCCTAAGGAGCTGCAAGGCCTGAAGCACGTCGGCCACTCATCTCAGTTCCAAAACGCCATTGCTTCCATTGAAGAGCGCGAAAAAGGCCGCCAGCCCCGTTTCGCGGTGCTGGGAAGCGGACAGTCAGCCGCTGAGATCTTCAACGATCTGACTGAGCGATTTCCGGAGTCGAAGGTCAGGCTCATCATCAAGGGAGCATCTCTACGCCCTAGCGATGATAGTCCTTTCGTCAACGAGATCTTTGACCCAGACCGTGTGGATGGGATCTACAACCAAGCCCCCGAGATTCGCTCCGCAGGCATTGAGCTCGACCGCGCCACCAACTATGGTGTCGTCCGTCTTCCCTTGYTAGAGCATCTRTATGATATGATATACCAGCAGAAGATCCACCAATCAGACTCCAAGACCTGGCGCTGCAACATCTTGCCCAGAAGGTGCGTTCTTTCTGCTACCCAGGGCTCTAACGCCTCCATCTTGTTGAAGCTTGGCGCGCCTGAGGGTAGCGGGGAGTACGTCGATGAGGAACTAGAGGTAGACTACGTCTTCGCCGCAACGGGCTATAAGCGTAATGCGCATGAGGATATGCTGCAGGAAGTTAGAGACTTGCTGCCTGAAGAGCAGAGGAAGCAGAACAAGTTCCCCGTTTCGAGAGAGTATAGAGTGGCTCTGGATAAGAGCAAAGTCAGCAAGGATGCTGGGCTTTGGCTGCAGGGCTGTAATGAGGSGACGCACGGYGTAAGTCCACTCTTCTTCATCATTTTTTTTGGGTGTTACTGACATGATGCATAGTTGAGTGATACCTTACTTTCCATTCTCGCTATCCGAGGAGGCGAGATAGTCGATAGCATGTTTGGTTCAACATCAACATGAATTTCGATTTTGCCTTGAAAACGCGCCCTCTCTGGGCAACTGCATAACATTATTCTTTGTAAATACTAGGGACGTTTTAGCATTGGGTGCTTTAGCATTTTCTTTCATGGGGAGAACTAGATGGAAGACATATGATGGCGTAGAAACATTTCATGGGCATGAGCGGCCGTGAAAGTATAAAACTTCAATACATACCCTTTAACCTGTTCATCTCTATCCCAAAATTTATGCATTATAAAATGTGGACATCATATATGTACTATTTCTCTATCAGTTCCTTCGACAGATATCCTATCTCACTCACATACATACAATTCCCCTCACGACTTCAACCCCTCCAATAAACTCTCCAAAACTCCCCACTCCTCCGTCCCCTCCCAACTATCTCTCGCCCGTCCCATCACACCCCTCACCGCACTCCTCGCCTTCATCCTCCAACTCTTCTCCACCAGTCCCCCCTCCTCACCCTCCATCGTCCCATAATTCTCATACGCGCTCACAAGATTATCCGTAACAGCCACCACGCTTTTCCACAGCTCCTTCTCCTGCAACCACTCCTCACCCTTCGTGCCCAGCCGCCAGGCTTTCTCCGCGGACGAGAGCGCGACGGYGTAGTCGCGGCRATAGAGAGAGAGCTTTTCGAGGAGTGTCCAGAGCTCGGCGCGTGTGGTGATTAKGGGGATAACGTCTTCTTCCATTACTACGCAGACGGCTCGCACGAGACTGCCGCGAGGTGGTTCGTATATGCCCTTACCGGTATCTTTGTCGCCCTTGTCGCGAGAAATTACTTCGCCGACAAGCGCCCTCARCACATCGATATCAACGGCTTCTTCCCCGATCGCAGGCGCGCGGATACGTATCACGTTCCGGAGACCGAGGAGAAGATCTGGGAATGCGGGAGGGTTCATTCGTCCTGCGATCGTGATCACGTTGTCCCAGATCTTCCAGTTGTCATGCGCTATACTTGCGCCTTTCTTGAAGGCCGCAAGGGCCTGCCTTAATATGTCTTTCGGGCTCTCTTTCTTATCAAGCACCTGCTTCACCTCATCTTCCTCCTCTTGGCTTGTATCGACAGCCTTAGCTACTTTCTGCAACGAGACGAGCTCTTGGTATTTTGATAAAAGTGCTGAACCTAAATTGGAGTACGTCTTCGAGTCCGTGTCGTCGATCATGCAGCTCTGCTGGAATGCCACGATGGCGCCCTCCCAGTTTCCGGTCTTGAGGTCGATGTCGCCCAAGCGGGACCAGGTCTCGTTGTTCTGCCTGTTCACGACCGTAGCGGCCATGTAGGCTCCACGAGCCTTTCCTAAGTCACCGGACTTGGCGTAGTACTCACCGAGAGAGCGCTGTGCTCTCGCGTACCGGCGCTTAGAGATCTCCCAGGCGCGTTCCCAGCAGGCCGGGTCMGCGTCCAGGTCGCCGAGGATGCACCACATCCTCGGGGCGTGGGGAGGCGGCGGTGTCCTCATCTCACCGTCCCATTCCTCGTTCGATACGGCATCGGCTTCAATGTCGTAGACGTCCATCTCGGGCCCTTTAGAGGAATAATAGAGCTGGCGTCGAATGACTTGCCGCGCTTTGTCTTCCTGACCAACAGAGTGGTAGCAGAGAGAGACTTCGGGCCAGAGCTTGAGGCGCTTAAAGATGTCGAGGGCAGTGACGAGGGAGCCGGCGCTGGACCAGGCGAAGGCGAGCTCGGTTTCGATTTCCCAGCGCGTGGGGGAGCTGAGCTGGTAGATGTAGCGGAGTCGTTCTGGAGCTGGGGCAGATTCAGACGGTTTGGCGCGCGGGAGGAATTGTGTTACTTTGATCTCTGGTATGCCATTTTCGTTGGAAGATGGGGCTTCTTGGGTATCGGCGATGATTTGGTCGACTATGGCTTGTAGTTGAAGCACACTGCGTTCTTGAGTTCTTGATCGGTTAGATTCGATTCTGCTCCGGACGATCAGGGCCTGCGTATAAATTTGCCAGTTTGTGGGCTTGTCTGAAAGGACACGGACAGCGTAAGGAAGGATCTCTTCGCTATTGAGCTTGTCAAGAGGAGAGTATGTATCTCTGATGGTTGCTTCTGTTAAGAGGGTGATTTGGTCGAGGGTTTTAAGTTGGGGTTGCTGATCTGGTAGTATATTTGCCAGCTCCGGTGGCAGAGCTGAGCTTTCAACCTTGTCGGATGTGGGATTTGCGAAGTCGATCTCTTCGAGGAGGGTATCATCGTTGAGCTCCAAAGCTTGTGGTCCTTTGCTCTCCTGATCCTGTGTTGTAATCTTGGCTGCTTCCAATGCTTCTGAGAGCTCTGGCGGATTTTCATCTGCCTCCTTACTCTTTGCAAAAACAACCAGCTGAGACACATCATTCTGCTGAAACTTCGTTCTCTTCCCTAGCGCCCCAGAGAGCGCATAGGAGAATCCAGACGTCCCGGCAGCAGTCCTTACATCGTCCCTGGCCTCGATATCCTGACCTTGCATGATATGAATCTGTGCCTTCTCTAGCAGAAATTGAACTCTTGCCTCCGTCTGGAATCCTCCCTTAGGCTCCAAAACATCCTTTTCCAGACTCTTCAGGTCCTTCTCAATAACACTCTGCAACAGAGTAGAGTCAATCAATCTCCCAAACGTGACCCCTGCCAACAGTCGCTGCTGATATGCATTGATCCTTAAACGCATCCATTTGCAGTCCAGTAGCTCGCTTTGAATGAGCCGTGGGAAGAAGACGGTAAAGACTAGTCGTGCTAGACAAAATAATTCGACGTGAGGGATATGTTGATATACGCTCACACCGTCTACTTCCAAGCTCTTTAGACATTGCTCTCTCAGCTCCTTYGATGTCGAAAAAATGACATTCAAATCCTGCGGTGGTCCCGTGACATTGGCTTGGAGAAAGGCGTTGAAAGCTGCTAGTCCTGAGAATAAGACTAGTATAGCTGATGCCTCAGTTGTGAAGCTGGCATTTTGAAGACCGGCATCTTGTTGCTGCCGTGACAGTGAGACGGTCTCTGAGAGCTTGCCGAAAAGGGTTTGTGAGGTCGTGCTGTGGAGGATGGTTCTGTAGTCGCCTTCGAGGTATGAAGTGACAACATCTGAGAGATCGGGTACAGCTTTGAGGGACTCAAATTTGAATAATAAATGGTCYAGTGAGGAGTCCTCTAATAWTTTTCCATTTTGTGACATTTTGTTGGATTTAGAAAAGTGTTGRAGAAATTTTGGAAAATATTTTGAAGCCGATTTCTAAGCGAGCTTGATGTTTCGACGCCTTGCTGCTCTCRTGGCAGCCTACAACTTTTTCTAACAGYAAATAGTTTTCTCTATGAGACTAYAGACGACTTTTCGATTCTGCTAGGCTCCATATAAATTTTATTGAAATCCCATCTTTTGAGCAACAACTGGGCAGTCTACGAATTCTGCTCMAGATTCATGCAGCGAAAAAGCTTCAATTTGCCGATCAACTTTTCCTTCGAAATTATAGATGARGCTGAAAAYGTTGGATTTCCTATAGTATTACAGTATTGAGTCTTTTTACTGCAAATCTCMGTCATAGTTGGCTTTTCTCTGTTTTGTACCTGCATTTTGTTCCAAARCGTCGGCGATTACCCCCACCACAAACGCCCTTCCGGCGACAGTCCATTGACACCGCAAATTTTCTCTGCGACGCCTATAAAGCCCATSTCACCTCCTTCACTCTACTCTCAATCCTCTCCACTATCAAGTCCAAGATGCCTGTCCCAGAGGGAACCACAATCCGGCACGCGCGCCGCTCAGGTCTGTCCTCCCTCAAATTTACCCCGCCATCTACCCCGCCATGCCCATTTCCCTCCCAACTGACCTTTTCACAGACGTCCCAACAATCCTCGCCCTCATCCAAGAACTAGCCGCCTACGAAAAAGAATCCTCYTCCGTCGAAGCGACCATCGAATCCCTCTCAAACACCATCGCCTTCGCGCCGTCCCCAGACATCCAAGCCGGCGCGACAACCCAGTCCACAGGCGACAGCATATCCGCCTCCCGCCCAGCGCGCGCCCTCCTYCTCTTCACACCTAGCGGCGAGGCCGCAGGCCTAGCCTTATATTTCTACAACTACAGCACATGGAGAGCGAAGCCGGGSATCTATCTRGAGGATTTGTATGTAAGGGAAAGTGAGAGGGGACATGGGTATGGGGGAAGATTGTTGGCGGAGCTGGCGAAGGAGGTGAGGGAGATTGGGGGTGGCAGGCTGGAGTGGAGCGTGCTGAAGTGGAAYGAGCCGAGTATTGGGTTTTATCAGGGCAGCAGTGTGGGGGCGCGCAGGATGGAGGAGTGGGTTGGGATGAGGGTTGATGGGGAGGCGTTGGAGAAGTTGGCGAAGAGGGCGGAATAGGGATGGGATGGGGGAGGGGGGAAGGGGTATATAGATAGGGATAGATAACAAGGTAAAAAATAGATGGGATTGGCATAGTGGAGCTTGATTTGTTGGCTTCAGCTATGGACTTGTGAATGTGTCTTGGAGGTAGTTTGATACTCCTCGGCTCCGTTACCTGAACCTCCTYCAAGCAGGCCTGTTGGGTTCTTCGAAGCCTATAATTGGGGGGCTCTAAGTCTGCGGAGCTTTTTCCAGTTGACCGCTACCTATCCTCATTTGTCTCCCAATCTTATGCTTCACAGAAGCCCAGCTGCGACGGTGCCGCTTTGAACAGGCAGAGAAGCGCTATTCCGCGCGTGCCAATTCTCAAGGATCTGCTGCTCTAGCATCACTCGCTGCGGCAACCTCTTCCGATCCCTCGTAGCGTCTCATCCTATCCATCTTCCTTTTCATGCGGGGACTCAGGGCTCCTACAGCCTTTTGCTCTGGCAGCTCGTCCAAGCCTTCGAACAGCTTTAAGTCCTCTCCCRTAGCTTTCTGAAGCTTCCCTTCAAGGAACTCCGAACGCTGCTCTCCCCATGTTATATTCCACTCCTTCGTCTCTTCGTCCTTTTCCATCATCGGCGTCTTGCTCCAGATGCCGGCGTACAGCCGCCGCATTGTTCGCTGGTAGTTTTGTGGGAACATGTACACTTGCTGTTCCTTAGGTTCGACGACTATGCCACGTTTCGGGTCGAATGAGACCTTGCCATCGATTCTAGCATCCTTCAGCTTCGCTAAAACCTCCTCGTTACTTTGCTCGGCTTTGGTTGGTACAGGTTTGCGGCGGGGGATCGGTGGTGGGGTACGGATTTTTCCCTTAGAAAGATCTCGCAGCCGCTCCCATTCGTATTGGGGCAGTGGTGGATATAGCTTATCCAGAGTCTCTGCCCACCAAGACTTAATTTTCTTCTCTGCCCGCTTCACCGGGAACTTTCGCCCCCAGATATTCTCCTCGGGTATCCTAGGATCCGTGTCTTTGATCCTCCCTCTGGAAGATTCTCCCTGAGGTCTTTGTCGCTGATTGGTGACCAGAGTTTTGAACTTCAATTTTTCTCTRAAGGCCTGYAAGCATTCTTTTATTGTGAACTGGTCGATGGCCTTGTTTTTCAAGCTGGYATCGAATTTGTTGAGTCGGGCATTGTCGTCAGGGTCCGACCTTATCAGATCCTGCATTAGCTCTCTCCGTCTCCTGCCTCGTCGCCCGTATGCATACTCAAGCACCTTCTCTAGATCGGCCTTGCTCCCTCTGCTGGCTCGATCTATGCAATTTGCTTGCTGCTTCGCTTTCCTCAGCCGTTGATGCGTAAGATCTTTCGACTTGACTCCCTCATCTCTCGTGCGCTTCTTTGCCTTGTGAGATCTGAACTGCTTTTGGATTATACCGCGTAGGATCTTTTGGGCGTAGGAGTCGGGAACGTAGGTTGTTGCGCGGAGGAGAGAGCGGTAGATGTGAATGGGGTTGAGTTCCTTTCTCACTGGTCTTCCGGATTCGTCTGCAGGTTTTCCAAATTCGTTTCTAAGATTTCCCGATTSGTCCTTAGTGAGTGTGGATCTGGCATTCCGTAGAAGGCGACGGGTTGGCCGCAACATGTCCGTTTGTCGTTAGGCAAGTAGTGTAGTGTAATAGAAACATTTTGATATTGGAGACGTTTTATATGCAGCACGGACCAACAGTCAAARTCTCCGATCTAGACGCGTTCACCAAGGGAGGGCGTTTGGAGTGAAATACTACAATACTCGCAATTGCTGCTGAATGCCATTGTGCAYTGTGTCAGACTAATCTTCCGGATGCTGGATGCCTCATTGTCCACCAGTGGATTTGTGCATGTAGGGGAGCGTGCCTGCAGCCCTTTGTTCGAGCTGCACGCGTACTGCGAAGTAGAAAAGCGCGACGCGCTGCATGCTGATTGGCTCTCTTCTCCCGAGGCGGGACGGCGCCGCTCCCACACGAGAGGCACTTTATCGTCCACGACACGAACGCGGACACGTCTTCCCTCCCACTGCACCGCGTTCCTTAGCTGAGGGTCGAGATTGCGATCCTGCCCAGGTCCGCAAGAGAGAATCTCAATCCCCGGACGACGATCTCGCTCGACGGCGATCGCGACAGCAATAAAAAGACTCGCTCGAGTCGCGCCAACTCCACTCCACTCCTCAGCCTCCAAGGTAGATCTACGCGACGACCCCTTCCCACCRAAAAAGTTGCTGCCCTCCCTCAATTCCTATGGCCTCGGTAGCAATCACTTCGAACCCCCAACCCCTTGCCAACACTTCCCACTCTCGCCAAAACCATCTCAGCACCCGTTCCTTCTCTTCAGTCGGCGGGCTTTACGACGACCAAGAGTCCCAGCCGCCGCGCAATATGTCTTTCAGTATGAGCCAGGGCTCTCAAGGAAGTGGCTTGATGTCGCAGCCAYCAGGCCCATTCAGACAGTATGATAGAGGAAACAATGGACTCAGTCGCAGTAGAGATCCTGCGCCTCAGATATACTCGGTCAGCAATCCCCAGCAAACTGTAAGAAACGTACACTAACTGCCCATTGAAGGCCATATATTCCGGAGTAGATGTATATGAAATGGAGGTTAACAATGTCGCAGTAATGCGCCGGCGCAAAGATAGCTGGTTGAACGCTACGCAGATATTGAAAGTTGCTGGCATTGAGAAAGGCAAGCGCACAAAGGTGCTTGAAAAGGAAATCCTCATCGGAGAACACGAGAAGGTCCAAGGTGGCTACGGAAAGTACCAAGGAACATGGATCAAGTTCGAGAGGGGATTGGAGTTTTGCCGGCAGTATGGTGTCGAAGAAATCCTGCGACCGCTCTTGACCTATGATATGGGACAAGATGGTGGTGTTGCAGGCCGCGGTGGGATAGATACTCCCACAAAGGAGCAAGCTCTCGCAGCGCAGCGCAAACGAATGTACAGCTCCAGTGCTGAGAATCGATCGGCGGGTCAATCAGGAACGTTCTTCAAGAACATATCAGCCACTGCATCCCATGCGGTCGCCGCGATTAGCAAAGCCCGATTCGATTCACCAGTTCCTCGTGTGAGGAACGGGAACGCCACCACACGCCCAACAAGCTTCAGCAGGCAATCATCTCAACAAAATCTTGCCTCGCAAGAGTCTCTTTTCCCTGGAGGCTCGCAACAGAGTATGCAGAGCTTCGCCTCCAACGACAGTTTCACTGCGAATGGAGACTCGGCGTACGTCACGCAATACTCTCAAGGATTGCCTGATGACATACGGAATGGAGATTTTGAGGAACCTCCAAGGAAGCGAATGCGTCCCTCGCCCAATGACGAGGCCCAAGTCGACGGCTACTACGACACGTCGATGCGGGAAGGTTCTCCTACAGAACCAAACGAGTCTATGTACAACCCGCTGCGCGATCGAAGCGACGACCCTACTATTCCACTTCCACCCTTGGAAGAATCTGATGTTCCAGACTTCGATCACAAACGGCGTCTCATCATGACGCTTTTCTCAGAACCACCACAGGCAGACTTCAGAAACCACGAAGTCTTTCGCACCCTATCCAGCCAAGAGCTTGATATCCCCATCGATAATAACTTAAATACGCCCTTGATATGGGCTGCAACTCTCGCTCGTATTCCATTGATCAAGGCTTTGGTTTCTGCCGGAGCCAGTGTCAATCGGGTGAACCGTATTGGAGAGACCGCATTGATGAGGTCTTGTTCAGTCACCAACAACCTTGACCAGGGTACTTTCACCGATATACTAGAATTGCTCAGCCCTACAATTAACTTTACCGATTCGCGTAACCGAACCGTCCTTCATCACATCGCTGTCACTTCTGCTGTTAAGGGACGAAGCTCTGCCAGCAAGTACTATCTAGAATCACTTCTCGAATTCGTTGTTCGCGCAGGTACTGCACCGAATAGCCAGACGTCGTTCGGTAATGGTGCTCCTGCAGATTCGATGAACCTTGGCCGCTTCATGTCCGAAGTAGTCAACATCCAGGATAAAGTCGGCGATACTGCCTTGAACATCGCTGCTAGAATTGGCAATGCGAGTATCATCAATCAGCTTCTGGAAGTGGGCGCGGACAACAGAATTAGAAATTATTCTGGTCTTGCTCCATACGACTTCAATATTGGAGACCGTCCTAACATCGAGCCTGCATCGGCTCGGATACCCGCGCCAGACAAATATAAATCGCGAACGAAGGAGAGCAGTAGCGAGATCATCACCTGTAAGTTTCAGCACYCCTTGTGSGTTCTTGATGTTAATTTTGGCAGCTATCTCTTCACTCGTATCAGGTGTCGAGAACGAGTTCACACGAGAAATGGAGACCAAGCAGGCCAGGATCGACGCCCTCCACGTTCAATTAAGAGAATCATCAGCACGCCTAGGCGAAGAACGCCGGCGCGTCGAGATGCTACAAGCACGCGCCGATGAGCAGAACACCCGAAAAACGAAGCTCGAGAACCTCACAAGAGCAGTCAACGAAGAGCGTGCCAGGCTTCAAGATATGCAACGTCGCCTGGGACAGACCGGTGGGGAAGGCGTCCTGCAGCTAGGCGACGCAGATAAAGGACTTGCGCTATCTCCCGGCGCAGTCCCCGCGAACGTCCTCGCGAATATCAACCCGAATCCACACCAGCCTCCCATACTCGATCAAGCGCAACGGCAGCTATTAGGCTCACTTCCACCTACACACATCCTCCGCGCCCGCGTCAATGCTTACAAAACCATCAACCAAGCCCTGGAAGAAGATGTCCGGGGCCTGGAAGGCAAGAGCTCGGAGCTCGCTGCCAAGTACAGGAAGATCATTGAGCTGTGTACGGGCAACGAGAACGTCGACGAGCTAGCTGAGGCTCTGGTCCGTGCTACGGAGAGCGATGCTGATGTGGAGCTGCCCAGGATACGGGATTTTTTGCAGCGGGTTGATGGCTCTTCTTGATTTATGTTGTATTAGCATTGCATTGGGATCGGTGTTCGGGATGGCTGTTTGAACAAGTTTCAAGGCGTACAGTGGGACTCTTTTGGTTTGTTGAGTGGAGATGCGTAAATCCAACGTATATGTTATGAAGAGTCGGGGGATCTGCCTTATGAGGCATGAGTGTTCATAGGACRTTACATCAGTTGTGAATATCGATATTACGAAGCATTTCACCAAATCGTCGGTTCCTCATGACTTGTAAATTAGTTGATATAACTTTGAGTACTCTTCTTCCCTCRCGCTATTCYTAGCAAGCCTCATCCTTACCAAGATCAACTAACTCATCCTAGGATCCTGCACCGCCCCCTCAATCGCCTCCAAATACCCCTCGCGGTCCTTAACAAACAACTCCTTCGCAATTCCATAATTATCCGCCGTCTTGCCCTTAATCGCGCCTGCCTTGATGACCGTCAATCCCGCTAGGATCTCTGGCTCGCTRTAGACCGCCGTCCCGCAATCTATATCCAGAATATCAGCTCAATCCCTCCACTTCAACATCAAAAGYAAATCGATGTATGAGTAGGAGATAGGAAAGAGAAGGAARCAAGGGGGKTTGGAGACGCACTCCCACAAAAATAATGCGGATGGTTCTTCCCAGACGATCCCTTGAGCGAATAACACGACGGCGAGCCCTTGATCAGCGTGAAGCTCTCCTGCGGCACGACCACGTTCCAGGTAAAGTGGCTGCCGGTCCACTGCTTGCAGTCTATGCAGTGGCATGTGCAGGTCAGGACGGGGTCCTCTGCGAGGGTATTAGCGACGAGAGAAAGCGACGGGGAAGAGGAAGGAGCGAAGGAGGACGGGGATTTACTGGTGTACTGGTATGTGATGTCGCCGCAGAGACAGGCGCCGGTGCCTTTTGGCTTCTGTGCGGCGGTCTTGGAGACTTGAGGGCTTTTTGCTTTTTTGGGAGGCATGATTGTGGGTCTAATCGGGGTTGGAGATTCCGTGATCAAGAGTGGTGATAATTGGGGATGTAAGTAGAAATTCAGGGCTTTTAGCTGGCAATGTTTGGGACTACATTCCAAKTGTCGCTCTGGCGATGGAGGAGAGCGTGCATTCCAGAACTTTTCCGSGACAGACAAAAATGGAAAAAGGGGCTTAAGCGAGCATTTGTTGCTGTTCTTGTACAAAGAGACACGCTAAAACAAAGCATCGAACGCGAGAACGTGACGAAGTTCTAACTTAAACTCAATTGCAGACTCATGAACCAAGTTTTTTGACTATTGCACACTTTTCGACACTGTAAGACCAGCTGGCACGCAGACTATCAGGGCCCAACTACCCAAAATCCAGATTAGCCGTGGCCGTCAGTCGGTCCCTTTAGGAAGACCTTGCCCAGAACTCAAAAGAAGTCTTTTGCCGCCACTGGAGCTACATCTGCCCACTCCAAGAACTTGTTCAAGTTCTCGATAAATTTCTTCTTCGCCATCTTGCTTTCACCAACCGGATAGATCTTGGGCGTCTGGGGATAGAGGACTGGAATCTTCGCGACGTCTTCCAGGAGCCTTGCATTCAGATACACAGCAATGTTCGAATCTTTCCCCCACAAGCCCTCTGCCCCTGTTACTAACCGAGCCCTGCAAAAGTAGTAGAGTCGAGGCATGAAAATTTTGATATTGTCGGGAAGACTTATCGATCCGGTGAGGATGACTGCGGTGAGGCCATGGAGAGTGTCATGGCGACTAGCAGGCGAAGTTGTCGGCTCTTRGGYTRGGTCGATCTCGAAGTAAAGCCGTAAGGCACATTTGAGAGCTTCTTCGAATGCTCCGGTCGCTACGTAAGCGCTGAATGCCTGAATGAAAAGCTTGCGCATGGGAAATACCCCAGGCCCAAAGCCTGCATTCTTCATCTTCGTGATAGCTTTCTCGGTAGACTCTACCATTATTTGAGGCCGATTTTGCTCTTTGTTTTCTGCCACCGAGAGGATTTCATCGCGAAAGGAACCTTCAAGACCCAATTGCCCCTTGACGCAGAGATCGCAGCGACACTTCCACTCCMTGTATCTAAGCTTTTCTTGACGGAACAGGTAGTCACCTTGAACATCAGTGTAGCGAAATTTTATCTCCTCATTCGCTGCGRTTTTCCTTGTTGCTCGGACGCGCATTTCGGTCCCAGTCCCTGTCACTTCGGCATTGGCTTCGCAATCATGATTTAAAAGGCTCGGGRAAGGCTCGAAGCACCAACCAACAWAGTGCCCTGTTTCTGTGTCCCAGTCTCCGTCAAAAGTAGTCTTCAGTACGGGGACATTGATACTATGATCTAATACGATATACTGTGGTGGTCAGAACAAGAGCCACATGAGGTTTGCAAACAGAAACAAYGGATGTGTGGAAAACGAACCGCAATACAAAGATATTCAATGTGCGTTTCGGACAATTCAACTTTCGTGAGCAATTTCAAAGCAGGCGCCCATAGCTGTGCCACCAATTCCACCTCTTTAGATACCACGTTAATATTGAGTGATACAGAAGAGTACTCTACCCATTCGGATTCCGAAAGTCTGTTGCTCTTTCGYATAGTGAACAAACGAACTAGGCTTGTAAACAAAGCCCCACAGATATTATTAAAAGGCTGCAACATAAGACTGTACGCCAAAATCCCAGTTTCATAGTGCTTGACAAGAYCGATGATTTCGCATTCGAATTGATGGTGGTGCTTCCAGGCTTCAGCCTCACAGGCCTGTTCGAAATTTAGCATTCCCGTGCAGACGAACAACTCGGGGAGGAAATAAAGAACAGTAYGTACTCGACTACAGTAATACTCAATTTTGCAGTTCGAGCAAGGAAACAAAGTCAGATTCTCCTTGGCACATGTTCGGCGCTCAATGTGTGTTCCCTTGACGAAGAACTTTGCACTCTTGCAGTTGGCGCAAGTGTGAACGGGTTTCATCTCTTTTGCAAATCCAACCTATATGTCGGTCATCAGAATGATATCGAGTGATAGTCAGACATAAATAGAGACGTACCATAGACATCAACGGGCGTCTGATAGTGAAGAGGAGGTCTCCAGCAGCAGCATCCTTCAAGGCAAACATTCCACGTCCAGCACCAGGAATAGTAGAAGTTGCAATCTTTAGAGGGATAAATTGCTCTACTCTTGAGGGAATTGTCTCATAGCTGAACCTCTTTATTTTAAACTTGGACACATTTCCGACTTCGTTCTGGCAATTCTCGGCCGAACGTGTGCTGGATGATGACACCGCATCAGATTCAGCATCATGCTTTGTCAGAGATCGCTCTTGTTCAAATGCTTCCCGCTTTGCCAAGGTTTTTATCACAAGGTGCCTCAACTCTGAGCTTAGYTCTTGGGCGAGAGTAGAGGGCGCCATGTTTCCAATGTCGTTCAAGTTGAAAGCATCGCAAGAGAGTATAGAACTGTGCGCTATGGTAGCGGGGTCGTCCTCAGGGCATCATTGTTGAATAAGTCACATGTAAAATCCAAGGTTCCAGATGAAACTGCCTTCCGTTTGCTTGATCTTGTAAATTGAGTCCTCATTGGCGTTCGGCTTTAGAGGTGCCTAAATCTTGGCCATCATTCCCGCTGCGCCTACCCGAAGCAGGGGTCCAATCTCCATAGAAACAGGAATAGCATGTGAGCGTRACTGGAAAATGACTCAAATGTCTGCATTAGTTTTGCTCGCGCAGCATGCGAGCGTTGGTTCAGGGAGAGACTTGAAGGAGTATGCTGCAAGTCGCCTCACCTAGTCTTGCTTGRCTATTCTCCAATAGCTCAACACTCACCAGTATAGATGCAAACATCATTGCCCAAGAAATATTGACAGTTGCGTGTCTGGTGGATTTTGAGACGTCTCGAGTAGGGTATTGCCTAGCGAACACGCGGAAAGGGCGACTGAGCAGTTGGAGCAGTATGTATGCATGAGATACAACAAACCACTGTCGGACAGAAGCTCTCCCAAAAATGCAAGAACATAAGCTACAGCTGTAAAGTCTTGTATACTCGATAGCACAACCTAGGCCTTGGTATAAATTAGCAAGGCATTACATTCGGAATTTGGGCCGTTATTACCTGCTGAAAGAGACCCTTGATGCTATTTCTGATAAGGTTATATGGCTTCTTTGTCTATCCCCAACCCAGTACCGACAAGACATGCACAGAAGCCGAARGTCTTGATACCGCAAAGTAGAGWTTACTCAGCATCTTCATCAATGGATGCTCTCTTCTTCATGTGATGGTCCGTCATTTGGGCTCTGACGTCTGATGTGGTTGGTGGATGTTTAATTGCGGTCCAGGTGGTAGATCTTTGACAGAGGACTTACTGACTACTAGTTTACGGACCTTTTTTCTTCTCTGAGGACAATTACTTAAAAAATCCTGGTAAGGTGCAGGTATAGGGATATGAAAATTGCTGRGATCAGGCATAGCGAGGCTCAGGGCGAGCTTGTCTGCACAGGGCGAGGATGGCAGGTCAGTGACATCACTGGATGGCATATGTAAATTCTTTGATGCAATGTCTCTAGCTGACTCAGACTTTCTTCTTGGCTACAATGACTCTTAGTATCACTATGGAATGACTGTCTAGYTCCAGGCTAACGGGTATCTCTTGGCCCACCGATGAGGACGTCGTAGACAATGAGGCTCCCAGTCTTGTAGMGCGAGACTTGTCCGCCACGTCAGGGAATGGGAGCGGAAGTTTCAGCCGGATGGATGATATTAGTGTTGATGTCTAGTACGATTTGAGGCATTCAATTGCCGTCTAGGCAGTGGACCAACGATAGAAGAGCTGCCAATCGATGGTCTTGGAAGTTATGCRGTCTCTGCCGACTCGGAACTCTGCTGTTCAAGTACATTTTGCTGGTGTCTGAGGTCAAACTCTTGATGTTCAAGATTCTGCCGCTCGAAAATAGGTGCAGCTCATTCATGTTGGGCCATCTCTTGTTGAGACTCCTGTGCAGAATTCTGTGTTCGATTATTAGCTTGTATCGCGTTCCACAATTATCRCTCTTTGACAGCCATAGCACGTTGTTCGTTTCTCATCTTCGCGGTTTTGCTCAACCAATGTCTTCCCTTGTATATTCGACCCTGTTCAGACGAGCCTGTGCTTGGTCGCTTTCGCCAGTTAGAGTCCTCAGCTTTTTTTAAGGATACAGGAGCGATTGTAGCCGAGTCTGGGACTAAGGAAGCAGACACGTCTGTTCTAGGCGTTGAGCTTGGCGGAGCAATGCGTAAATCAACCATGGGAAGACCCTCACGGAACAAGTGTAGCTRGACACGTCCTATATTCTCGGGAGAGTCATTTGAGTAGAGGATGYYGGATGATCTCTCGGGCTTGACAGCATCACYAGTTGGGRCYTCAGCGTCGATGCTACATTGTAGGTTAGCAGTGTCAACACATTGGTAGATTGGTTGGAGTCGCTAGGCGTCAGAAAGCACGTCCCTATCCATGCACAAGTCCCGGCTGCTGAGGCGGTCGGAAGACGTCGGTGATCTTGGAACTACCCATTCACCCGTGCGAGAAGAAGTAAGGRGCAATGTGAATTGGAGAGAAGAAACCACGAGACTCATTTTCAATCCATGCTRCTTGATTYAATGATGCTAGGCTGCCCATCAATATATCGGTGCTGAAGAATAGAGCAAGTTGCAAGTTTAATATCGAGGTTGGAAGAGGATGGGGACGAGGTCCTCAGATGTCGTCGTGTCTGGATTGGAAGTGGAAGGAGTGGCCACCGCTGCATTCGAGTGGCAGCTCGTAGCTTCCATTCTCTTACAAGACATCGATGTAAACTGCAGAGTAAGTCAGCTAGAGATTTATCTTGATAAGATACAGTCTATGGGCAATTGACTGACTAGAAAATTGAAATTGAAGTGATATCTGGGCACATGCGGCCGAAGATGAGGCGGGATAGCAGAGGCGGCCTTGCCAGAGGTTGTCGAGGTTCATGTTTTAGGAAGAACCAGAGAGTGAGAAGAGGAGAGGAGGAATGGGGTGGATTTCCGGATTTGAAGTCAGGACACTTGCGGCCCAGACAGGACGGGGGGTTGCAGAGGCACCTATGCTAGAGATTGTCAGYTACACTCCCCTCCATCGCAGGATTCGCCACGCTGGAGGGAGAGTGGAACGCAGTTGSGTTGAGGGCAACTGCGATGAAGAGGAAAAGAAAGGAAGCTGGTGTGAGGTTGAGGATATAGAGGGCGGTGCCGATGCCGCTAAATTAGCGTGGCTCACGCTCCCATTCACCAAGACAAGACTTTCAAATGTCCCGTATATAGTGAGACATTCAAAATGTGCGATACCGCTGTCAACTATTCYTTCATTGAGAGAATCAAGAAGGACTGTGATATAAAACGCAAAAGGACCTTGCTGTATTATGGGAAAATTAAGAATTAATTCACTGACACAAGGAGTGATGACAGGTGCTTGTAAATAAACGTATTGATGCGAAGGGTCCTCTAATTACACCTACTTACTCGGAAATATCCTGGAACTTCCGTGTAGCCTCTTTAATTTGSCCCTCCAAATCAATATCATTCGCATACTCCGCGCCGGCCCCCAAGATCGCACGCATCTTGTCCAAATCATCACCCACCCCTTCTTCTGCAAAGGCATACATCCTTCCAAATCTCCTACTAATCTCGGCCACTTTTTGTGTTCTAGGTCTCCGAAATTCATCATAGACCCGGAATGCCCGTTCTACCTGCGGCTCCAGCTCCTTGACATGTGCAAAGAGCGCCGTGAGAAGCATTGCATCTTCAATGGACTGCGCTGCGCCTTGTCCGTTGAACGGCATGGTAGCGTGTGCAGCATCACCGACCATGCAAATCCTGCCACGCCAGTAGAATGGTGCAGGATCATGATCTGCAACTTTCCAATCCGTGATAGGATCTCTAAGGACGAGAGTTGCGATGTCACGGGCATCCTTGGTCCAATGCGCAAAGCTATCTATTGAGATGTGATCCGCCTTCCCTGGCAATGACGTTTCTTCGCCAGCTTCTGCTTTAGAGTTCTTGGGCATTTGGACCACGCTGCATTGTAGAGTCTTTCCAAAATGCGTGGGTATCGCGTTCATGTATCCGCCGTGCCCACACAGTATGGGGACATACGAGAATAGGTTTTCATTCAACCTGTTGACTTCTTCGCCAGGTACAGCTCGTCGTGCCCAGCGCCAGCCATCGTGATTCTTCAGTCCCACRGCAGGATGATCTGCTCCAAGGAGGTACTTCCTCGTGACACTGTGCACTCCATCGCAGCCTATGAGAACATCGGCTGAGGCCGTCGTACCATCCTTGAATGTCAGGTGAATGCTGCTCTCCCCGTCTTTTGCTGGATTTTCTTCGATCTGAGCAAGTCTCTTCCCAAACTTCAAGATTACTTCCGGCACAAGACTCGCCAGGCCTTCCAGAAGATCAGCTCGGGCAACGGTCTTCCTCCCTTTCGCCTTGCCCAACTCCGCCAGCAACATAGGCTTACCATCTTCCGCCTCCGCGTCTCCCACCAGCACTTGCGTCGCCATTTCCACACCCATTTCGCTCATGACTATGGCGCGGTTGAAATACTCGGCTTGCAATCGCGGGTCTATAAGCCCGAGCGCCCGAATTGCGTTACCATGGAAAGCGAGTCCGCCGCCTATGTCGAGATATCTTTCTGCTGCCTCGTAGACGGTAATCCGGAGATGCTGGTACTGTGAGAGGCCACGAGCGAGGCAGAGRCCTGCTATACCGCCGCCGGCGATCGCTATATTGATTAGTCCCGGTTTTTCCATGCTGTTGCAGTTGAGATTTGCGAGACTTTGGAGCAATGAAGCGGACTCCCGCTTTTATGATAAGTTTTGACCTAAAAAAGGCAGTGAATAGYAAGGATTGAATAGCTAGATCATAAAGCGTAGTCAGCACTTATCTAGTCACCTACGAGGACAGAGCCGCGCCTGGCCTCAACCCTAAAGTCTGTCGGTCGTGAACTAGTTCTCGTAGAACACCAAGGCGCCACATATTGTGCGGTACCGACATCTAGGTATATAATCGCTGCCGTATACCTGGGTTCTAAATTGATACTAGCATGTAGTAATCATGTCAGGCGTTTGGGGAAAGGGGGAAAGGAAACAGGAGTGAGGTCGTCGGTTGAGAAGACGTACCGGGATGTGCCGGCACAGCGCGACTTGCACTGCGCATGCAGGGATCAGGAGTTCGCGCCCCCAAAAACCGGCCCTCCAGGCGTTTGAACAATCCCGAACCTCCCGGATCATCAAGCTTCGCACAATTGCAACATACTACACAACCGTAAGCAACGCATCTGATTTGTGTCTATCTTATAATACATTTCTCAAGAACGTTAAGCACTGCTCATCATCTTATGAGTCTCTCCCCACCTTGACCTTCCTCAAGAAAAATACCTATGCTTGGACTCATARTCCTGTTTCCACTTTGTAAAATGACCCGCTTCCTYCTCCCACTGCTGCTTTGTCTGCTCCTTCAGCTCATCCTGCTCCTCCAGCTTTTCGTGGTTCATGATCGCCTGGTGACAGTTATCCCAGGTYGTGGTCCACCAAGCAGTGGCATTCGCCTCAGAGACCCCCTCGAGGATCTCCTCGAAGCCGTTGGCTTTTGACCAATTCATCATCTCGCGTGCTCCATTCTGGAATTCATTTGCTTTATCTAACTCCATGTGCAGTTCAAAATAGCTCTTTTCGTTCGACTTGGTGAAGAAGTTGAAAATGAAGTCAGATTTCTTCTCCTCGGGCCAAGGAGGGAGGGGGACGGTGTTGGCCATGACAGGAGACCGAAGTATTGGTATCCTTGAGTTGATTAGGCTGTAGTTSCGGTTTGAATATAGTGGTTTGAGGCTCAAATTGTGTCTATCGTTGGCTAGAACCCGTTGCGTTGTACCTTGACCGGTGGGGTGATTTGAAGTCAGGTGGTCGTTGCTGGTGATGGGGATGTAAACAATCGGCAATATGGCCATGTTCTTATAGATGGCTAATTGAAGGGCGATTTTTGCCTTCAAGTGATTCTAAAGTAACCTGATCGTCATTGCTCAGCACTCAAGAGTCAGATGGAAGCATCTCCTAGCTTCCAACTTGTTGCAATTCTGTCTCCGACTCCACTATTTACAAGACCGCCTGTCACTTCAGTAACACTGTGTCATTACGAATTAGACTCCGAATCTATCTCATTTCTAATATATGCTACTATTGGATTGTAGATTTGGGTAATATCTGTAGCCCAATTGAGCTAATGGGTCTCTACCAATACTGTTCTCTACGGCCTTCATGAGCTTTCATTTCCCAGCTTAAATCACTCTCAGCACCCACAAAACATTAGTCTTAGACAACTCATATGACTTCTCATGAGAAATTAGACAGAGAAGGATGGCCAGTCAAGATACCGTKGCACACAAGTTGAAGAAAGGAAAATATACMTAGTCATGTGACTTSATGAGGAAATAGCGGACTTAATGATCACCAGTTTTTCTRGRTCAAGTTGAGAGGACTCAATCTGATATTCTTTGTTTCTTGAGCATAGATAGATCAAGTCTRGAAAGCTTACTCAGAATRATTTGAACTCACGCTTAGAAGAACGGAAAGCCGCAGCTCAGCGATCTCGCTTCAGCGCGTCGGCCCTGTAGTTGTTGCATCAACAGCGTTATTTATAGGGGACTCAGGGGYAATTAGCGAGTCCAATCGCACTTTTAGMATTCAAGCCTCTGGTTCGTAATACTGTTGGCCGCAACCTTTGCAACAAGGCAGCCTCAAAGCTATTATCCGTTACATAATAAGAGCATGTCCCGAGGAAAAGCACGGTTTTTGAAGGTAAGAAGTATCGGCATGCACCTTGAGTAGGCTGGCAAGGAGCGTTCGCAGCGTTGTCACAGCCCGGTCCTCATTCATACCCGTCTTCTACTTCTTCTAYCCTGAAACAAGCAACAAATCACTTGAAGGTATGGATTACCTTTTCGCCGCCGGAGCCACGTCCGGYCTGTCGAGGCTTCCATGGATATCGCGAACATAGACTGTGGGTTCTAACATTGAGAATGAGAGTACGCATGAGAAGGCATTGGATAAATCGGAGACGCAAGATCTGTCCGCGGAGCATGTTGAACATAATTGAATTGCAAGGGGCGTGAATTAACTTGGCTACCCTGATKAAATACCAATTGCAAACCCGCGACGTCGAGAGTATGTGTTCATAGATCAAGAAAAATAGAATACATGGTGTATTATGGTATAAACATCCTCAGGCGCCGAAGAAAAAGTTCAGACATGGCAGCAGGACTAATTGTCCATGATATGAATTTTGACGGAAGCCTTTATCTTGTCGCCAGCCGTCTCCAACGCGGTCACTGCTTCTTCAAGAGCAAATGTGTGCGTGACCAGAGGTTTCAGATCAATATAGCCTGAYTGTAAGAGGCGAATTGCGAATGGCCAAGAGTGATGGTAGCGATTGATAAACTTCAAATCAATCTGYATCCATGTTAGTAAGAATTGATTTTACATTGAACAGCAGGGATCATGCCTCTGCCAAACTTATGTGCATGAAAGGCAAGCCATCCATGATATCCCTTCCGACCCCGATCACCATCACTTCACCTCCACGCTTGCATGAATAAGCGGCTGTATGCACACTGCTCTGCACTCCGGTGCACTCATATACGACAGGCGGCTCCTCACCACCTAGATCGTTAGTGAACAAGGCTCGAATAGCTGCCCCATGTTCTTCAGGTGACCCAGTCGTTGGAATAAGGAAAGTCGTAGCCYCCGGCACCAACTTCTTCGCGAAAGCTAATCTCGCAGCATCTACATCCGTGATCATCAACGGGAACGCACCACTAGCCTTCGCAGCGATTAGAGCAATCAGCCCTATAGGACCAGAGCCACAGATCAGAGCCGGCTGCCCAAGCCGACTAGCAGAGCGTTCAAACCCATGCAGCACGACGCTCAAAGGCTCCAGCAACGCTCCGTCCGTGAAACTCATCGTCGAAGGTATTTTGTGCAGGTACTTAGCGCGATGAACGTGATAGCGACGGATACTGCCATGATACGGCCAGACGCCACTGAACGCTACCTCTGGGCAAAGATTGTAATCCCCAGTAGTGCAATGGTAGCAGGTCTCGCAAGACACGCCTGGCTCGATGGCTACGCGGTCCCCGGGAACCAGATGCGTGACATTCGAGCCGACGAAGAGAATTTCTCCGGCGCCTTCGTGGCCGAGGATGTAGTCGTCTTCGACGACGCAGGTCCCGATTGCGCCAGTATGCCAGAAGTGCAGATCAGATCTGTGCACGGGAGATGAGGAGAACGTCTGTGGAAGAAGGGCGGGGAAATGTACCCACAGATGCCGTTGACTTTGACGTGCACCACGCAGTCGTCGGGGCCTAGCTGCAGCTCTGGCGAAGGGGCGCTGTAGATGCGGTGGTCTTTGGTGGTCCACAAGCCGGGATTKGGGCGCGGGAGCGGGACGTGAGTGAGAGAATCACTCTGCAGGGCTGGAGGGGCKGCCATGGCGGACGATGCGGCGGCGGCTTCCTGAGAGACGCAGCGTCAACCGCAAGATTCCTGTGTCGGAAGGTTTGGGTGAAGTTCGCAATTCTGTCAGCCACAATAGGTGCAAGGTGGGGGCTGGGGAGCGCGCGGGGAGGAAGGCGGGGTCCCCACGGCACACCTTCCGTTTCGAGAAGCAACCTCAGTTCGACCTTACAGTATAATTCGCCACAAGCATAATTACGACGCTTG
>QYSG01001970.1:0-15123 GCA_003988875.1 Lachnum nothofagi
TTACTTTATTTACTTTATTTACTTTATTTACTTTATTTAYTTTATTTACTTTATTTACTTTATTTACTTTATTTACTTTATTTACTTTATTTAYTTTATTTATTTTAGGGAGACCTTTTAGGACTTTTTATTATTATTATTATTATTATTGTAAATTATAAGTTTATATGGATTATAATAGTTATAGTGGCTATAGTGGCTATAGTGGCTAAGTGGTGCAGTACTGCAGTGGCGCAGTGGCATAGTGGCGTAGTGGCGTAGTGGCGTAGTGGCGTAGTGGCGTAGTGGCTGAAGTGGCACGTGCGGGCCAGAGCTGCAGGCACGTGCAGGCCGGAGCGTACAGGCCGGAGCGTATCTGCAGGCACGTGGCCACCCCATCAAAAACTTCAAAGAGCCGCATTACACGCAGCTTTAAAGCTATTATAAAAGTAAAAAAGCCATTTAAATGCGCTAGTCTAGCGCTATAAGCCCGTATTTTTTTTATAAAGTTTACTGGTGATGGCTAAGGCTAGTGTGGCCATTAGTCTAGCGGTTGAAATAAACGAAAAAAGCTCGGACTAGAATTACGGACAAAATTGATTACTAGTTCACTTAGTAATAAAAATAGAATACTTTTGGACGACCTTCTCCCTATACAATTGACATTAAGTCTCTATAATGCCCGCTGCGCTGGGCAATAATTTTTTAAATTAATTTAAATTAATTTGTTTGATTATTAATACTATATTTTTATTTTTATTTTCTAAAACAAAATAATATAAATTATAAATAATTTTTTGCTAATTTTTTATAGTTTGTATTAAAAAATCTAAATATAATATTTTAAATAAAAGTATAAAGAAATTATAAATTAAATACCAAATTATAAATCTTTGTTTTTAAAATAAAAATCAAGGTAGCTAGCTTATCGGCGCGCCGATAAGGGTGGCGGCTAGCCTAATCTAGCTAAGCTTCGGGGTAGCACCCCGCGGCTTTGCAACCTTAATCCTATTTTTGGTGGCGCCAATCACATGATCGAAATAATTAATTTAAATTAATTATCTTAATTTAATTATAATTTAATTATGATTAGTTTAAGCCTTAAAAAATTAAATTAACTAATCATTTATTACACTGGAGGAGGCTGGGATTGGGGGGGATCTCACGTGAGGTAAGCTTTGGAGGATGGGAGACGTGAATAAAACAGGATGCGTTTCCGTACGAGCAGAGACTTTTCATTGCTTCACTATTTCCACGATGGTTTGATCAGCAGTCACATGACCATTTATTTTTTCGGATTTTACCCATTTTGATCGCCGATCCGCCTTGCGCCATCCGTATTAAGCTTTCCGACGTTTTGATACTAATTTAGACTTCCAAGACCGTTTCATGCTACATGCCTAACGGGTATTGCGAAGTTCAAGCCGAAACGCCAACGATAATGCTGTGCAGCCGCTGGCAGCATCTTGCTTCCCTGCTTTTCAACGCCTGAATCCTGCTTTCTAACCACGCGAGAATATTTCTGTATTTACTCTGCCGCTTCTCAAGTACGCCGTGAAATGCATTCAAGGCCAGCCTTTACCTGGATGAGCATGAGCTGGTCTTCGCTCGAGGAGGAAATACGAATGCTAGCTCGATCAGATCTGTAATTGTTTCTGCAAGAACCAAATYCATCAGYCCATTTTCYATCAAGAATCAAGTCCATGAGGAGAGCTACTCATCARAAGCCCCGTCCCAGGCTGTTTCCTAACAGGCAAGAGCTTAGCATACGTCCACATCTTCATCGCCGTCTCGGTGAAAGCGCAGTAGATGTTAGACAGGACGGTAGAGAGGGCGTTGTGCGATGTGTCGAGGAACATGGGTTGGGATTGGATTTTGAATGTATCTATTTTCGATAAGTTGGTGCAGAGATGAAGTGAAAGTGATGTACTTACTCAAGACCTTCCTTTGAAATGTCTTCCCWGGTACTTTCGAGTATTCTACTGTCATCGAGTCCGCGACTACTGTGTGTATCATTAGCCTAATCACACRCACGCAAAAGAGAAAGGAAACGTGCCGACGCCTTTCCTGCCCTCTCTATCCTTCGTAACGTCCAGCGTCTTGGTGTCAACTATACACCCACAATATGGAAAGCTGCCTCCTCCAACGACCCTCTTGACCGCCCTGCCATTGATATCGATCTCAAAATTGACGAGCGTCTTATCAGAATTGATTTTCACGCCGTATTCCGGGACGCCGTTGTGCATCACTTGTAGAAACCTTTTCGCATGTTCCGGCTTCGTGGTGACTAGCAAAAAGTCATCAATGAGGCGCATGAGCAGACTCTCTTTGCTRTTCCGGAGGAAGTCAAGGAATTTGGCTTCAAGATCYGCGTAGAAGTAGTTGCAAAGCAGCGTAGACACYACACTCCCCTGCGGAATGCCCTCTTTCTGCCGATAGAATCTCTTTCCCATCTTCACAAGATTCTTGCTCACGTGYTCCTCTAACAGCCCTAGCAAATCGCCGGTATCATGTTCCTTCGGCACAATATTAGGAACAAAGACTGTGTTCTTCTTGCCCTCWGCCTCGGCCGTTGCGTTGAAGGACTCGTAGTCGTCAGCAGGCACTGCGCGCGCGGGGAAGCGCCGGGATGGCTTGCCGTGGGAGTCGGAGGGCTTGGTCTCTAGGTGTTTGGAGATGAGGTAGGAATCGGAGGACGGAAGGGTTCGCAGGAGACAGAGAACAGCGGACTGGGGAATGGTGTCGAATGCGGACTGGACRTCAAGTTTGGCGAAGTAGAGGGTGGGCGTGGGAGTTTSGAGGGAAGCTTTGAAGGTTTTGAGCTTKGTGTAGAGGTCGGAGACGGAGAASAGGGTCGAGCCTAGGARGGTAGGGTTTGCGGTCTTTTCGTAGGTCAAGACGTTGTGGACTGGGGCGAGGATGGAATTGATGCTGCGRCCGAGCTCCTTCGAGCCTTTCTTCATCATGCGTTTTCTGAAATTCATGATGGGTCGGACTCCCCTCTCTTTGGGGAGTAATCTCACTTGCCCGAAGCCAAGACTGCGRTTGTCGAGCAACCTACGTGCTTTGTCCATTTTGATTTCTTCGAACATAGTAGACTTGAGGGAAGCAATAGCTGGCTTGGCGAGAGTATACCAGACATCTTGCCGAAAGTAGAAGAGGCGRTATTTGTGCGTTCCAGAGTCGGTAACATAAAAGTTTGTTCGAATCACAGGGATGAGAACTGAGTCGAAGAGGTAGTAGATGAATTCATGGAAGATTTCCCGGCGCTTGGTAAGATCAGTCTGAGACATATTGCCAGTGGAATTCGGATGCTGCAGCCACTCTATGCCAGCGATCTGCAAACCTTGAGATACCTCATGCAGTGTCAAGCTCTCAAATCTTCGAAGTCCAATGAAMCGATCAACATTCTTRAGAAATACCGTCTCATTGTGCGCTTGCACATCCCCAGTACCCCAGAACTCTCTYGGCACAACCTTCCGCAGCACCGCACGGCAGAAAGCGGAGACCTTGGCAACAGGCATGGCAAAGTCCATCATCGAGGGCTTCCGTGGCTCAGTRGTCTTCGACTTCCGGGAGCTGATGATAGTGCCTGTAGTGATAACGTTTGTTTGAGTTTTGAAATTTTCTGTTGATTCGGGGACTGSATCTTTCGGAGGCTCCGGAGCTGGGAAACATGGTGTTCCATCAAYRGCCTTTGACGGTCARTTTGAAGCATCCAAGAGTGGACATTRGACTTACTGGGCAGTAGTAATCAATCAACTCCTTATATGAGCATCTACTATGYAGAATCTGTAGCTTCCGTACTAGGCGCGCCGTCTTTCCACGTAGTCTCTTGGGGATCTTGACACGCTCGGCCGGCGGGTACTTCTTCTTGATCTCGTCTTCTCGGAGCGTGTAGTCCATGAAGGGCTGTACTGTCTTTGGGGCGTCTACTTCGCTRGTGAAGACATTGTGGAKGCCAAATTGTCGGGGGAAGAGATACATCATRACATGAATGGTRCTKGGTTCGATGGCRGGGCTAGAAGAGTCTGTTGCGTTGTTGCTGCCTTGAGGTTGGAGCGGGAAGCGATTGAGTRCATCTAGRTTGTTAGCATATACTTGAAAGGATGAGAGAGCCCGCACGAATATGTCTCAACCCAAATCGGACCTCTCCATCCTTGTTYAGGGCAGCCCTAGCATACAGCATGCGGTTCCGAACAAGCRTGATGGTGGATGGGGTATGTTTGACGGCAGCTTCCTGYTTTGACTTCGGCATAGCAGACTTCGTAGGGRACTTTGACTCTGGAATGATCTTAAGCTCGCTCAATGGAGTTCCTACACCTCATCAGCCTCCTCTCTTGCCAAACCCTGTCATCAAAATAGACGTACCACATAGCTGCTGATACACGCCACGCCCACTSCCAACTTCCAGGAATATTCCACAATCAAGAATAAGATCAATCATCGCCCTCTCGCCCTCCTTTCCCATCAGCAACAAGATCTGTGGCCACGGCTTGGACTTCATTGCCGTCACATGGCTATTCGGGTACAGCGATACCAAGCCTGGGATTCCCGAGCCGGCATTCTCATCTWGCCGTCGGAGAGGTCGTCCGAAGCCTTGACAGAGCAGGTGCTGAACGCGTTCATTGGACGAGCTTTTCTTGAAGAGGAGCCAGATGGCGAAGTCGACGATCTATGGCGGAGTAAGCGKGGACCTCGGGGGCTGGAGAGGGAAGGGTACTTCGGATTGTGAATACGGGCCTGGAGAGCTCAGAGTGATTAATGTGGAGGCASTTTCGTCGGAGCGTTGGGAGAAGTTGGTCCATTGCTGCCAGCGCTCTTCATGGGATATTTCCKTGCAGGTGGATACTCCGATTAGTGTTYTGTCGAGGAATGCAACGAGATCTTGCTCGAGGTCGGAAGTTTCTGGGGCTGAATTGTGGCCGACGGACGCAATTTTCTTTCTCCTGGTTTTTGAGGTGTTGGGTAGTCGATGGAGGAGGTATTCGCGGAGGGTGAGGACCTGCGGGTAGTATTGGGCGACGAGGGCGTGCTGAACTTCAGAGTGTTTGGTTGAGCTGGGATTAGATATCTCTTGGCGTTTCTGGTCGCCTGTGAGTGAGTGATTTGGTCGTGTCCGCTTTCTCTTGCCCATAGCGTTTCAATTGTGGGTGGGGGAGTTGGTGYAGTTGTGCACGGCTACAGTACAGTATTGGAATGGGYGGCTGTTCAAGATCGCGGCWGGAACGCGTGCTTGACGCGATATCAGCCGTTTTGGAATCTGCAATTCAGTCCATGTTCCCCTCCTCCACCGCCACTTCAAAGATAGTCACGCGCATGAATTCTTGTTCCGACTACAGCAACGGCGTCTGTAGCTAGCCGCGTTGTTCCAGGATTTTCCTACCAGCTTTCTGATGCTTACTGATGCGATTGAAGCTTCACCGCCAATCCCGCACTTCTTAGCCCACCCACTCGCTTTAACTCAAAGATTTGATACTTTTGATCCGTTGTTGACCATTGATGTAGACTTTCGTATAGCGCCCAATTTGGCAAAGTCGAATCTGGTACAAATTCGTGTTTATGTCATGCGTTCGGAGTTTTCGTCATTTCATTCTTGTTGACGGCGTTAAGTYWCCGTTAATAATGATATGCCGCAGCGTTTGTAATATCAGAGTTCAAAAGGGTGGTTGGCACGACTGTGAAGGTTCACGCGTTCGGAAGCCACAAGGCCCTTCAAAAGCGGCGTTCAGTATCTCGTAGTTTCCATGGCCCGAGAGTCCAAATCGACGCCGCTTTCAATCCATTTTGCGAGACTAGGATGCAGCGCGATTGGGATGCGATAACCCAGTGATGTCTGGAAGGCCAACGGGCTGATGGAACAACAAATCGATAATAAGCCTGGACCTTGTAAGGAGACAGGCGTTCGATTGGTGGCACGTCGTGAAGGATCAAGAAGCAATGAGCCAGAATACCGAGCGGATGGAATACTACCTAACGAGGAATACTAAGGAGAGATAGCGGCATCCTCCTCCTCCTCCTCCTCCTCCTCCTCCTTGCATCCCTTCAATAGAGACATGTTTTGCCCCGAAGAACGCAACTGATGCAGCATCTATAAATATGACGAACAGCGACGAAGATCTTCTTGGAGGTGTGGCTGAGGAGGACCCCATCAATCATCATCGATATCGGGGCTGGGGAAGAGGGCGACGGCTAAGTCTGGGCTTGAATGGCTCGTGCCGGGATCTGGGATCCAGGACCATCTGGGCGAGAACACCCTCACASGCTGCGAAGTGGGGACTCGATGCTCTGAGSTGCGGAATTGCAGGCCCGTGAGAGGTCAGACTTGCGCGCCCACTCTCTTGCACCGGTACAGTATCTGTATTGGGGCAGCTTGGGCTTCTCCATCCATAGCAGTAATAATAATTTGCTCTTCTCTTAATTCACGCCTCACTCTGGACCTCTGGTGCTCTCCTCACTATTATTGACTACTGTAAACTAAACACCTCCCACCTTCTCTGCAGCGCGACACTTCACAACAGGCCCCCCGCTCTTTGCAGTAGTGGCAGGGAGAGGATCGCGAGAGGATCCCGCTCGGCCTATCGATTGCGCTGGCAGACAGGCCGTGGGCGTTACAGCGTAACAGCAGCGCAGGGCAGAGACGAGCAAGGACCACCACCAGGACCRCAGAAAGCAAGGAACCTTCTGAAGGCAAGGAAGAACAGCCAGCGAGCGAGCCCAGCCAGCCCAGCAAGCCCACCACTCCCCCGGCGGCAAACGAATCAAGTCCCTCCGTCTGTGACCGTTGCCGACCTTCTCTGACACGAACGTGCATGGATCCGGGAATTGGAGCGAGGCCGCACATGAGAGCGAACAGCAGCACCCAGGAGCTGTCCCCCGTCCAGCAAGTGCCAGTTCTGCCAGACACACAAGCCGCTTGCCGCCTGCCATTGCCAGCACAGAATTGTTCCCTGGGGAGCGGACTAGAGAGCGTAGGGAGAAGGTGCGACTGCACGGCCTGATATCCTTATCCATGTCCAGGCACGTATTTCGCAGCCATGGACATCAACGCCGACCAGAATTTCTACTCACAACGACCTCCTCGTCCGCCCACTGCACCACCCGCCTCAAACCCCCTCCGAGCCTCAACGCTGCYGCCTCCTGAACTCCCCCATCTCCCTCTGCCACCCCTCCCCCAATTCGAAACAGCAGGATCGCCGCACCCGCAATTGCCCCCCAAGCTGCCCTTCCTCACCTCCGCCAACCTCGACGCCGCGACGAACGGATATGCGAGTGGGAGCAATGTTCATGTTGGTGGATTGACCCATGGAGACCCGGTCGACTTCTACAGAGGTGTACAGCATTCTCCGAACGGCTACACRAACACGATAAACGGCAATTCCATGGCGACGACCGACTCCAGGGYCTTGCCCTCCTCACGGCTCAAGAAYTCCGCCTTYCGCTCCGTCTCCAACCCCCTCGACGACAGGATGGCCCTGAGCCCCGCGAAGTCCTCGCCGGCCCTCAACGGCATGCCCAGGACGGGCGCGAGCGTCAAGGACCTGCTCAAGCGTTTCGACCAGAATAACGAGGAGTCGAGCTCGRCCGCCCGCAAACACTCTCCTCGCGCAGCAGGTCCTGGCTACATGAGGGATCGAACGGGCTACGTGGGTCGTACGACGGGTARTTCTCCAAACACATCGAGCACATCACGAGCTGGCACTTCTACGAGGGATCCCGCCGGACGAAAATCGCCGGAGAAATCGAGGACGACTCAGCGGACCAGGTTTGCAGCAGAAGACCAGCACTCGAACAAYACTCTTTCGGGTGTACCCCGCTCCTCTCGTCCGCGCAATCCAGCAAGCAATTCGCAGGCCTCCAAGTCTATGACCAACCTCTCGCCCACTCTTTCACCTAGTGCTCACTCTAATTCTTCTCAAACGCCYGCGAGACGGCCGCTATTTGGAGAGGTCCTGGCTATAGGACCAGGATTTGACGGTATAGCATATGGTATACCCAGCGCCGCAAGAACATCAGAATCCAGTCGACARCCGCACGGGCGACGCCAACGAAGTCATTCAGACGTCAATCGGTCAGACCTCGACATTTCGCCGTCGTCTGCTGCCGCCACTGCTTGGTACCGTGGTGCAACACCCGTCCTCGAGGATGTTGATCCAAACAAACCCTCTCGTATGTCACACGGCCACAATCGAAATCACAGCGACTTTGCAGACTCAAAAGCAAATAYTATGAATGGCGTCAATCCTTCGTTCGAAATCCCTGTCCCAAAAGTGCCTAGTTCTCACACCCATCAGTCTCGACTACCTATTTCTTCAAAACGACTTAGCGACTCCTCTGCATCCTCGAGTCCGACCTCCACTCGAGCYAATTCCCCATTCGCGACGAAGTCCCATACGAACGGCAAGCTGCGAAAAGGAGAGCAGCGGCCGTACAGTCCCGCAGTCCGATCGAATACACCCACCCAGAGATCTCCCAGGGGCAAGGCACACAGAAATGACCCTGCTCCGAATGGCGCCAGTGTGAAGGCGTTCATATCTGTCCCTCCCCAAAAGACCTCCCCGCCCCTACGAGGCTCTCGRCAGCGGCAACCGGTTTCGTCTGCGTCGACTCATAGCTCGAGACAAAAAGCAGTAGATTTACGTACCGGCATGAAGGTTACTCGAAATAATGGCCCTCCAGGGTTCGACGAGCCTCCTCCGCGGAAGATAGATACTGGGCCYGTCGACTTCCAAGCTCAAAGAAATAAGATTATGAGGGCGTATACAAAATCAATGAGCGTTGAGGAGCAGAGGAAAAAGCGCGAAGAGAATATGCGCCGCCTACAAGAGAGCCGCCAGCAAGAGAGAGTTGCTCGCGATTCCTTCGAAACAGCGGGTAAGGATTCCCAAGCAACTATGCTACGAGCGGAAACCCCTCCGGTACCTTCATTACCTCCAGGTGCCTTCCAAAATTCGCCGCCGACTCCTCTAAGTCCACCACAACCTTTGCAAATCACCACCTCATTTTTCAAGGATGATTCTCCCCTTGAGAGGGTCAAGGTACCCTTTGAAGACTCGCCCACTCTCGGCATGCCAGGTACATTTGTTGCAGATGAAGAGGAGCCACCATCAGCAATATCCACTGCTACTGCTACCACAGAAATCGAGAACGAGCCCCAAACCGAGGCGGCACGGATGAGGCGCCTACCTTCCACCAAACGAAAAGAGCCAAGCAGACTGTCATGTAATGTTACATCATGGGAAGATGAGCTGAGTCCGGAGCAGGCATTTTATGGTATCGCGCACGAGCAGGGATCGATCAATATCGTGCTGGACACTTCTGCTGTTCAACCAAGCGAGCCAACGCCTACAAACCAAGAATCACTTGGTACACCGAAACCACCAGGCGCTTTTCATGAGGATTCAGATCCACAGCCATTATTTGCATCCGCACTTACCTCTGAGAGCCCGGAAGAGAAGTCACCTGCGCCCTCGGAATCAGCTACTGCGTTTGAGTCTGGTGATGAGCAGGGGTCCAGCAAGCCCGAACATCATAACGAAGGGACTTCCTCAACCTACCATGATTTTCAAAATCCTCCTGAAATATCCTTCTCCAAYGATGCTGAATATGCCGGTGTGCCAGATTCTACTAACGGTCTGCGATTACGGCTCCCCGATGTACGAACTGCCTTGGCGCCCCCCTCAGTTGTATCGAATGAAGGTGGTAGTGACTACTTGAACACTCCGGTGACGGACATGGATTACGATAGCTCTGATGGTACTGGGACAACTAGTCATGGCGGGCAGGCTACGTATAGAACRGCTTACGAGACCACTCGGAAGCCAGTCTCCCCTTCCCGTGGACAGCGCTCAAGCCACCAATCCGTATGGACAGACTACTCCGTTAATTCGCCACGAGAGGATCATTCCAAACCTCCTTCTTTGGGCGCCTCCATTGTGGAGCAGTCAACTGCATCGTTAGAAGATTCGCAACCTCCAGTACCACCAAAGCCTGAGGGTTATAGCCCGCTGCCGTCTCCTGGATTCGACGTCACATCGCCGAAGGATAGCAGTCCCCACCAGCTGCCCCCCTTGACGGGTGAAGGGCTTGGGTTTGGGTTTGCAGAGCAGACTTTGAGCAGTGTCCCTTCGTGGCCAGATCATTCGCCCCCTCCTGTACCAGATCAAACTCCTGAAGCATCCGGAATTGCGCCTAGCCGCTCGCCACCTGTGCCGGATCTGCAGAGTCAACGGCTTTCTTCCACATTTGATCAGTCTAGCCACAATACCAGCCATAATCCAGACTATTCGGAGTCTCGTCGGGCCAGCGACGARATTTACTCTCCAAGAGGCTCAGTATCTACTCCAAGATCAAGTACGCAAATCTCCCTTGAAGATACCGCTACACTTGTGTCGAAGCATACAATAYCCCAATCGGAGGCGGGCGAAGCGCGATGGAAACGTCTGGATCAGAGGCGGCGGCGAATCCAAGAGCTGATCGAGACGGAGGATGCCTATTGTAGAGACATGGAAGTCGTCGAGGAGATATATAAAGGCACTGCGGGTGTTTGTCCTGGCTTGCAATCCGATGATATCAAGGTGATCTTCCGGAACAGCGACGAGCTCGTTGCTTTTGAGAAAAAGTTCGCCCAGGATCTCAGGACTGCGGCGACTACGATACTTCCTTCTCGTAAGCGAAATTCTAAAAAGCCAGCAAGGAAGTCAAAAGAAAGCGAGAGGGAGGACAAGAGAGAAAGTCAAGTTGAAAGCTTAGCGMCGTCGACGACTGCATCCACGGCTGCTTCCATGACGAGCTCCGCTACTTTGTCAGAGAATTCTTCGGTGGCGGCAACCTTGAACGATGATGAGAAYCTCGAGGTCAATGACCTGCGGACCGTCGTCGGGGCATGCTTTACGAGGAACATGCCCCAAATTAGCAAGATCTACACTCACTTCATCAAAAGCCAAGATTATGCTAGCAACCGCCTGTCCGATCTCGACTCGAGCCCTACTGTCGTAGTTTGGCTCACTGAGTGTAACGAAGTGGCCAAAGACATGACACAAGCCTGGGACATCGGTTCACTACTTGTCAAGCCGTTTCAGCGTCTYACGCGCTACCACCTCTTGCTCTTTGACATTCTCAAACTCACCGGGGAAGAGCACCCAGATTTTCAGGCCTTAACCCTCGCCCACACTGAGATAGGCGAGCTACTCTTGCACATCAACGAGATGAAGGCGCGACTTGATCGGGTCGGRAAAATCATTGTTAAGCCGCGCAAGCGTAAGGAATCCAACGTCCGCCTCAATATCAAAGGCATCTTAGGTCAAAGGAGCGCCAAACGAGAGAAGGACGAAGATCTGGGACAGGATGACCCCGATTACTTGAAGCTTCATGAGAAGTACAGCGAGAATTACATTCAGATGCAGATGGTTCTTCGGGATGTCGAGTTGCATTTGAGAGACTGTATTAGCTACGTCCATGATGATCTGAAGTACAAGTCAGCAATGGAGCTAGTCATGCGGCTGAGTGCCAGTCCGTGGCCAGAGATTGAAAGCAAATGGGCTCGTTTCAACATGTCTATRAGGGACATAGGAACMGTTGCCCTGGATCAACACGTAAGTCAAACCTGGATGCCTCCCTGACTAAATGAATTGACATCTATTTCAGACTGGAGCTATCCGGACGCAAGTGATCGAGCCTTTTGAGAAGATGATCCAGCTGTACGGACCCCCTGGTCTCGCCATGAGGAAGCGTTCGAAGCGTCGAGCCGATTACGAAAAGATTTCTGCCGCCAAGAAATCMGGATCCAAGATCAGTGATAAGGATCAATCCAAGCTGGAACAATACGAAGCCTTGACTGATACGCTAAAATTGGAATTGCCCCTGTTATTCCAGAAGACCGAGGAGATTGGAAAGCTCCTCTTGGGTCATTTAGTTGTCATACAAACAAGGTGGTACGATGTGTGGCAGAAGAAAGTGAAGGTTGTGCTGGAGGAAAGCCAGATCCCCAAGGAGATCGCTGATATTGTCTCTGCTTTCAACCGAGATTACGAGTACGTCGAGGCAGAAGCACAAAAGCTGGCTATCATCAACGGAAGCATTATGGCGGAGAGATCCCCCCTTGATGGCAAAGTATCGACCGACACAGCCGATACCAAGGTCAAAGACGGGAGTGTCAGGAAATCTCGGCCATCTGATCTATCTAGTCGTTCCCGAGGACCATCAATCAGCGACAGATCCCCCAGTCTTCCGACGCCCGATTTTGTCAAGCGCAACAGCGGCGGCCAGTTCAACTTCTCGCCTATGGCTTCCCCCACACCAAGCATTCCTCATTTCGCTTCTTTCTCGCAACCGTCACATCAGCCCTACCAACAGTCGTACTCAACAGGTCATTCTCGTGCGGGCTCTGGAAACCCATCAGTACCTGATCTCCAATCGTACAGGCAAAATCTTGGACGACCCAGCACTAGCCGGAGCTACACCTCTGATAGTATGCGCATGAGCAACGACTATAATGTTCAGGCTCGACGCGAATCGGGCTCAACGCACAATTCGGTTTCTCACCACGTGGATGGGCCACCGCCCTCCTCACGGCCTTACTCTGGCATCTTCCACTCAGCGATGCCTCTTCCCGATGGCCCTGAAGACAGCGCGCGATCATCTCGTGCGTCGTCTCGCGACCGAAACGTTTCTGGCGGCTACAACGTTCTCTACCTTGCGGCTAGCTTGTTCGAATTTAATATTGGGACGTCGAAGTCCGAAGCCGGGTAYCCTTACCTCACTTACCAGGCAGGCGAGGTATGCATCACGTCTTTCTTATCAAATATTYCAGCTAACAATAAATAGATCTTCGATGTAATTGGCGAGAAAGGCGAGCTCTGGCTAGCGAAAAACCAAGACGACGCCTCCGACCAAGTCGGCTGGATATGGAGCAAGCACTTCGCACGCTTAGCAACCGACTAATAYATCCTCAATGTGACATGTACGTCACCAAAAGAACCATAATTGAAAGAGTAATGGATATGGAGTGTTTTCATGTCACGAATAGGGCAGGCGTTAGGAATATCCTCAGGGGCATTTTACTTTTCTCAAGCATTATTGTATTAACTTATAGGAGAACATTGTATGTACGTACGGAAGCCGAGGCTGGCATGATTCCCTTTGTATCTTGTGYGGGATGGGATGGGATGGGATATGGAATGGAAAAGGAATTTTGGTGTGGCGTAGTGTGGTAGAGGATCTTGCAAGAGATGGATGGATGGATGGATGGATGAGGTATGACGGATGGGGGTGGGAGTGGGTAGGATGACAATTCAAAAATCATTCGAAAAGTATTTGAAGCTTGATTCGTGACTCRTTAMAAACRATTCCCTAAATATATACCCAATCCTAACAATATATACTCCATTYCATTCCCATCCTTTTCCATCCCAAACCCATCTCATCCAAATCACAAGAACCGATGAAAGCCCGGCTCGCCCAACCTCTTCCTCCAGCCCTCCCCCCAAACCATCAGCGCGCCCACYGGCAAGAAGAACAAGAACAARCAAGCRGCRAACGTGCCCCAAGTTGCAGCGTACGAAGTRTGGTCGACGAACGGGCCCCAGATAAAGCCGATGCAGAAGGACAGGCCGCGSGACAGGTTGAASAGCACGCCGGACTCGGGCGTCTGCGGCTTGTAGCAGTCGGAGATGTAGGCGTAGAGGGTCGTGGAAGCTATCTGGAGGCCGAAGACGCCGACCGCGAGTCCGACGAGCGGYACAATATATCCGTATCTCCCGACCGTCGTCCCAAAAATAATCAAGCCCACSGGCATRAAGACCGCAGACAACGTACACAGATACAGCCTGAATTCTGGCTTCCGCACATCGCCGTTCCTTCTCGCCATGCGGTACATGACCCAGTCGCTGGCCCTGCCGGCGAAGAACTCGCCGAGCACGCTGCCGATGACGAGGCTGGTGCCGACGCAGGCGCCGATGGGGCCGGGCTTGAGGTGGTAGAAGTGCGTGTAGATGGTGGCGATGGAGATGGCGGGCAGGACGTTGGCGAAGGTCCAGGCCCAGGTGTAGTACCAGAAGGGGAAGAGGATGGAGGGGTACTTGAGCATGCGTGCGGTTGGGGACGGGGGTGTGGGGGAGGAGGAGTTGCGTGTAGGTCCGGGTGTGGGTGCGGGTTGCGAGGAAGTGGGGGTCCCGGGAGCTGGGGGGGGAGGGAGTGTAAGTGTTGGTTTGGTGTAGTGTAGTGTGAGGGGAGGAGGAACGGGGGGAGGAGGGGAGGGGAAAGGGGCTTACAAGAGGGTTTCTGGGAAGAGGAAGAGGGCGACGATGAAGGAGAGGCTGGTGGAGAGGGCGCCGAGGTAGTAGTCCCATTGCCAGCCTGCGCTTTGGCCTAGGAAACCGCCGACTGAGAGATGGAGTTAGCTTTGAAGGACAAAGAAGTGGTAGACAGGTTGAGAAAATGTAGGGAATTGGTAAGTGAAGTCCCGATTCCCTCTTGCCATGGCAATATATAATAGTGCTATAGGTCCCCGCCAGAATGGGAACTTCGATGGGTGCAAGAGGTTCTTCCACGCGAGGAATTGGAGCACACTCACTCAATGCAGCAACATGCGCCCCATTCGTCACAAATATCGAATATACCCCAGTCTTCTCCCCTCTTTCGTGTAGGAAGAACATATCATTCAGACTCGCAGTTCCAACAGACATCATCCCTCCAAAGCCAAATCCTGCCAAGGCCCTCGTGCCTACCAGGGCTGCAAAATGTGGTGAGAGCCCTGAACCAATTCCACCCATGATTGTAATAAATATCGCCAGCAGGGTAATCGGTCGGCGACCGTATACGTTCGTGAGTGGTGTCCAGAAGAATGGCGAAACGCCGCCAAGAATGATCGCAGTGGTCGTGCTGTACGCAGCAACTTTCGAGTCTTTATGCATCGCTTTGCTCAGGAGGACGAGACTCGGATTGATCAAAGCAGAGTTGTATGGACCTAGAAAGGCCATGAATCCCACTTGAACCAATACCGCCCATTTCAACCATGCTGGCCAATTCTAGGCGCAAGCGTCAATAACACAGCATCTGGTATCTTGAAGTCGTTGATACTGACCAATGGGTCATCTTTGAATCTGCTGGGTTGAGGCACAAGTGGCAGCCCATTCGAATCGAGCC
>QYSG01001981.1:0-10638 GCA_003988875.1 Lachnum nothofagi
CCGCGTTCTATTCAGAGCCGCGTAGTATAATATACCACGAGACAGTTGTAATATCTTCGGCCTCGACTATGGTCCAGTTTCTTTCCTCGCATTAGTGTGCTAATTTGGAGGTGATTGTCTCCGACAAAGGAAAGTGGTCAGCTCTTTCCGAAAACGGCGTGGACTTACAGTAGACAAAGAGCTCCTCTGGAACCCATTGTCACAGTCCAGAAACTCGTAAACTTTTGTCTTCTCGAGGACTGCGCAAGTCAAAAGTGATGTTTTCCTATCTTATAAGTTATAATTTGAACAAAACCTAAATTGGAGCTGGTGCTACGTTGCATACCAGTCTTAAATTTGCTCAACGATGACCGAGCAGCAAAATTCCAACTATGGCATCTACGGCACTCCACAGCCTCTGCCTCCTAGACGCTCACAGATGCCAGAAGATCGAGAACAGAAACAGTGGCTCAAAGATGAGATCCCTGAGTTCAATCACCCGGAAAACTGGAGGGGGGTCAAAATTTTAGGCGTAGGGTAAGACTTCATTATCCTCAATCCGACTCTTTCATTTTTCTCTGCAACAAGTCGATTCCGAAATCTACTTTCAGTTGTCACTAACTGTTCCACAGCGGGCTCGGCATGGTCGGCCTTTGGAAATACATCGGCCCCGGTACGCCTTCACCGGGCTACGTAGCAATCAAGAGTTCACTTAGCGTCTCATGGAGTAATTTCGATCACGAGGGACGGCTGCAATGGCTGCTCAACGAGTCGAAATCTCAGCACGTTGCACAACTATTGAAGAAGCCGGTGGCGACAGCGGGGATGTTTGAAATCCAGCCGGATATCTTGGATGCCAACGACGAGCCGTTGGGGAAGGAAGAGTTTGGAATCCATGTGGTGAATTTGTTGATGGAGTACTCGCCGATGGGGACTCTTGATGATCTGCTGAAAAGACGGAGGACTTTGTGAGTATACTTGAACAAGCAGGCTGTTGGTTGACATGGGTGCTGACGTACGGCTGTAGGGCGAAACCATTTCTCGAGATCACGCTATGGCGATTATTCGATTGTCTTGCAGATGTTCTTGTTGTGCTCGAGCACGGCAAAGAGGCCGAGTACGACAGTTATAGGAACAAGGTGCTTATGCGAGGGAGAAAGCGGTCGTGGAAGTCGATTTGTCACTTCAATATTAAGCCTAACAACAGTATGCTTTCTCATTCTCCCCTACCCTTCCAAAGTGTTGATGGCGCTCAGTCCTCTTGGGTGAAAATAATACGACTCATCCCGTTACTCCTGTCTGCAAGGTACTTCATGTCTTACGAATGCTTGATACGAGTCGCGTGACTGACACATTATAGCTGACCGACTTCGGTGAGGCGGACGAGATCCTGGAATCCAGATTCAATGATTATCATTACAATAACAATAGATGGACGGGAACAAGCGGCTATAATCCTCCGGCAAGTTCTCACCTCAATATGAATCCTTAAACATGCAGCTAACGTGCTTTCTAGGAAAACTACAAAGATAAATATATCGTGCGAGAACTAGAGGATGACGAAGGTAACATGGTCGCCGTCAAAGGGCCATTCACCAAGAAACACAATATTTGGCCTATTGGCATGATAATGTGGCAACTTGCAATGCTTTCAGATCCTCTGCCTGATGCTCCGGACCCATGGCGTCCAGAAGAGGGCATAGAAGGCTGGGAGCCCGAAGGCGATACATTTGGCCCTGACTTAAAAGATGCCCCGTACGGCCCTGCGTTGAAGAAACTCATATGGGAATGCTTGTACTTGGATCCTGAGCTTCGGCCAAATACAATGATATTAAAGAAGCGGGTACAAGAGGGGTATAGGGCGGCGAGTGCAGCGGCGCCTGGAAGCTATGAGCCTTGGGAGGATTTCGTGCACCCAGGGCCTGAAGAGGAGGATTGGGATGCGGATGCGTGGGATCCGAATGCTGATGACGATGAACAAAATGATGGTGGAGGATAAGGTGATAGAGGAGAAGAAGATGGAGGACAAAATAATGAATGTGACGAAAACGTGCATGAGAATACAATGACAATATACAGTAAGCAGACCCAGCAAGTAATTCAAGATTCTCCTTCCTGACTTATTCAAGACGCTGACTCAAGTTATAGCTCTTTCACTCAACTTACTCAAATTCATTCCAATCAATTTCTTAACCAAGCAGAGCATACTGTGACGGGGTGAATCGATCTGTATGTGACCCAGCACGTAACAGGCTTGAACCCTATTCCTTACTCTGTAACAATCCCAGCAGGGGAGCGCGTAGAGTGTTTGCATATAAAACCTTGATGTTAAATTAGCTAAAATCCCATTAAAAATAAAGTTTTCTATATTTTGGCTTTGGAAAAATGCATATTTGTTATTTTATATTATTATAAAAAGCTTTGGAAAACATTTAAAAAATCAATTAATATTAAAATTAAAATTATTTTATTTAAAAAATTAAATATTTATAATAATAAAGTTTTAGTTTAATTTATTTAATTACTATTATATAATTATTAATAATTAAAAAATGTTTTAATTAAATGATTTTATATATTATTTTCTATTTAGGTTTAGTAATTTAAAGATTTTATATAAGGTGGAGGGGGGGGTAACCGCCCACCCCCTGTAACCGCCTACCCTTTTACACCAAAAACCTTAAATACTAGGTATAAATAACTCCACAATCTATTAATAGAAACTAATAAAATTAAAAACTTAAGTTGAATATATTATAATTAGCTTATATTTCAATTTTTATATAGTTTAGTTCTATATTTATAAAATAATTAATTTTCAAATTTTCAAATTTTATTTATATGGAATTTATACCAAAATTAATTATTTAAAATATTTTAATAATAGTTAATAATATAATTATATTAAAAATTATAAAAGTCCTTTATACTAGTGCAGTTGTTCTGCAAAAAATTTATAGAGTTTCCTATTACAGTTAGCTCCGAAAATTAAAAAATTAAAAAATCCCTATATAAAAAATTTAAAGTTTATATAAGGATTTATATTTTTTAAAATTAATCTTTAACCACAATAGGAAATCTTTTTAAACTTATAATTTATATTTTTGATATTAAATGTAAATTTTGTATTTTTTTTAAAATTAAATAAATATTATTATTTAAAAAATAATTTTATAAATTATATTACAAATATTGAATTTATTAATTAAATAATAAATATAGTAAATATAAAGTTTATAATAGTAAACTTTATTTTTAACTGTTGAAATACTAAATAAAAACTTAAGTTTAAATAAAATTTAATTTATATTAATATTTATTAAAACTTTTTAAGTTTTTTGAAATATTTATAAAATCCAAAGTTTAAAAGTAAATCACTAAATTTAGAAAAGATGACTAAGCCTGAAATTTTTTTTATATAAAGGTTAATATATCAAAAGCTTATATTAAAAATTTCAGCTTTTTTTATTAACAATAAAAAATAATAAAAAATACTAAAAATCGGCATTTTTGGTGTAAAAGGGTGGGCGGTTACAGGGGGTGGGCGGTTACCCCCCCCTCCACCTTATAAAATAATAATAATATATTTTTTAATAATTTTTTTTTTTTAATATTAAAATAATTATTATTTACTTTTAAATATTATTAGTTTTTTATTTTTATTTTTTATTTTTTAAATTTTAATTAATAAATTTTAGTTTAATATTTTTGGAAATGTAAATTATGGCAATAGTAATTATTAAAGTTTTTAAATTTTTTAAATTTTAAATCCTATTTTTAAAAACTTTTTTAATTAATTTTTTGTTTTATAATTTTTAAATTAAATTTTAGAAACTGTAGTTTTAAAATTTTATATAATATTTATAAAACTTTTTTATTTAATATTTGCTATTATTAATAAGCAGAAATTAAATAATTAATTTATTATTATTATAGAAAGTTTAATAGAAATCAAAGTAATATAAATTTATTATATAAAAAAATTTGAAAAACTTATAGCTATTGGAATTAAAAAAAAGTTTATAACTGCAAAAACTAAAATAAATAATATTATTATTTATATTAATATATTATATATATTTTAATATATATTTAGCAAATAACTAATAAATTTAATAACAATAATTCTATATTTTGAATTGCTAATATTTATATAGCATTCAACAACAAAGAAATAGAGCCTTTAGTTAATTTATAAATTAATAATTTTATTTCCGATTAATTATATTGTTTTTATAATATTTTTTTAAATAATATAGTTTAATGATATTATTAATTGCAAAATTAATTATTTAATAAATATTAATTTAAATATTTTCTTTGGTTATTTTAACATTTGCTATTAATAAAAAACTAAAATACAAAAAATTAGGAAATTTTATAGTCTACGATTTTTTTAGCAAATAATAATTTAGGTTAAATAATTAATATAAAAAAATTATATATAAATTTAGATTATATAAAATTAATAAATTTATTTTAAAATTTAGAAATATAAATAACAATATATAATTTAAATATAAATAAGCAGCGTTTTATATAAAGATTTATATATAAAATATTTTTAAAATAAAAAATCTACATTAAATTTATTAAATTTTTATTATTGCCTAAATACCTAATTAGATATATAATAATTTATAATATATTATAATAGTATTAATCTACCAAAAAAGATTAATCCGATTTCCGGAAATTTTTAATAATAATATTAAAATAAATAAGGCAAAAAATGGGGATTTCGAAGCTTAATACAGTATTTTTGATTATTTAAATTATAATAAACTTTAAAAATTATATATTTATATATTTTGCATTTGAGTTATTAAATGTTTTTTAAGCATTTGTTTATTTTTCTAAAATAAAATACTGTTAAATAAATATTGTGACGGGGTGAATCGATTTACATGTGACCAGAGCACGTAATTACCCCGGTCCTATATAAACTGCAAATAACTTTACTTTTTTAATAATACAAATAAGATTATATTTAACATTTAGCCCTTTAATTAAGCTTTGAATAATACTGCCTATATACCAGATCCTATTAGGGGATTACCTTTTCTTTTGGCCTTGCACAATATATTTAAATAAAGTAAATTTTTTCTATTTTACTTTTAGCTTTTTTTTCTGCCTTTTGAAAACTTTGCTATTATTTTTTTAATTTTTTTTAGAAAATATTAATAAAATTATTATTTTTAGTATTATTTATATTATATTTATTAGAAAATAAAGCATTTGTTTTATTATTTAAATTAATAATATTAGTAATAGGCTTTAATTTATGGAAAAAGTCCCAATATAAATTATTACTATTTTTATTAGGTTTATAAAAAGGGATTTTGTATATTTTGCAATAAGAATAAGTATATATTAATTTAATTGTTTTTTTGTTTAATTGGCTTTATAGTTTATATAATTTTTCTAATTTATAATAAAAATATTAACATTTTGTTTTTTTAGTTTTAATATAATATTTAATAAAAAAGTTTTTTTGAATTTATAGCATTAAATCGGCAGGGTTTATTATAAAATATTAAATAGGCTTAGAATTAGTAAAATTAAATAATACATTTATAAAAATAAAGTAAAAAAATTTATAAATAATTTTATTGGCATTTTTGTAAATAATAAAGCAATTAATAAACTATTTATAAAATAGGAAATTATTTGTAATTATAATATTTAATAGTTAAAAAAATAAAAATATTTAATAGTATAATTTGATTTATTAGGTTATATAATTATTATGCAATTAGTTAATAATGTTAATACTATTTATACTATTATTATATTTATTAATAAAGTTTAAAATAAAAAAATATTAATATTATATTAAAGTTTTTAGATTTTTAATATTAAAAATAACTTTTGTAATTTAATTAATTTACAAAAAGTTTTTTTTAAAAATAATATTAATTACTATAAATAAACTTTTTACTATAATAGATTATATTTAGGAATTTAATTAATATGTTATTTTATTAAATAAATACTATTATAATTAAAATAGCAAAAATAATATTTTTAAATATTTTCTAAATTATTAATATAATACCATTAGGCTTAGCTTTATTTTTAATATTATTATTTCCATGTTTATTATTAGGAGACTTGTTTTTTTTATTGCTAATAACACCATTGTTATTTTTATTATTAAGGCTATTTTTAGTTTTAATGTTATTAACAATATTTTATTAATAAGCTTTGCGCTTGCCTTTGTTTTTAGGATTTTGTTACTTGGTATTAGGGAAAAAAGGGTTAGTAATAGAACTATAGCATATTTTTATAATACTAATATTAAGCTTTTATTGCAACTTATTAAAAAACAAAGGCATTAAAAAGAAATTATTTATAAAAATAAAAAATTAATATTAAATAAATGGAAAAGTTTTAGCTAACTAAAAAACAATAAATTCCATAAGCAATAATTCTTTTTTCTTATAAAATTCAGCAATATCTATTGCAATTAATATTAGCTAAATAAACCGCAAATTAAAAAAATATTAATCTTTGGTTTTAGAATAAAATAGGAAGTTCTAAGTATAACTACAAAAAAATAAAATAAAGTTTTTGAAATCTTTTTTAATAGGTTTATATTTAGCTTTAATTATATAGAAAAAATAGCTATAATATTTTATTATTATTTTATTAATAAAAATATTTTAAGAAGAAATAATATAGAATTTTAAAATATTGCGAATATACTTAAAAAAAGGCGATAGCTTTATATACCAAAACAAGCTAGTAATATTAATTATTAGCTTAGAAATATAAAAATAACAGTAGATTTACTAATATTAATAAAAAAGCAAATATTAAACAAAAAAATAAAGCTTTTTATTATTTTAATTTTAAAAATATATATTTTTAATTTAATAAATATTAAAATAAATAATAATAGCTAATTAAATATATAGCTTTTTAAATATTAAAAGTTTTTATTTTCAAATATTTGTTTTGCTGTTTTATTTGGCATTTATATAGATATTAGTATTTTTAATAAAAAAACTAAAAATTATAAAAATAAAAAAAATAAAAAAATAATCAATAGGCTTAATAAGACTATTAGAAAATTTTAAAATAATTAATTAAAAAAAAACTAGTTTTTCTAAAGCTTTAAATTTATTAATATTAATTAAAGTAACGGCTATAATTTTGTTTTTTAAATAAGTAGTTTTTTGCGTTATTAGTAGTTATATTTTTTGATGGCAAAAGGTATTTTAATATATTTTAATAATTTTAATAATTTTGGAATTAATTTTATTAAATTTCTTTGAATAATTAATTTAATATAAAAATAACAGTAATAATAATATAATATCTTTATTTTTGCATTACTTAAAAAACTTATAATAATAAAAAAAAGCTTTTGGCTTATTAAAAAACTTTGGCAAATGTTTTTTTTTATTTTTATTAAACTTAAAAATAATAAAATTCTTTAATATATTATTAGTAGAATTTACTATAAAAAAAAAACTTTATATAAGCCTTAAATATAATATCAATTAACTAAAATTTATATATTTTTATTAGTTTTTTTTTATTTTAGGGGCGGTATATTAAAGCTATTAATAGCAAATATAAACCAAATTAAAAAAGAATTTATAATATTAATAATTAAAATATAAAAATAATATAAACTTTATTATTGCTTTTGAATTCGGCGATTTATAGTAATTTACAAATAAATAAAATGATTTTAAAACTATATTATTAAATTTTATATTTTTAGCTTTAAAGTTAAAAATATAATTAATTAAAATACTTAATAGGTTTATTTAAAGAATTTTCGACGAATATTAAAAATAAAATTACGTAAAAATACGCTAATAATAAAAACTAACATTAAAATAACCCCTAATGTATAGGTCTTGGCGCCTTGGCGGGATTGTTACAAAGTAAGGGATATAGGTTGCGAATAGCTTCGCTCCTTCAAGAATACAGACGAGATTTACAACCCAACCTAGCCCTTGCTTTGGACTTTGAATAAAGCTGCCTACATGCCAGATCCTATTAGGGGATTACCTCTGAAGCGTCAAACGATACGCCACCCGTAAGAACGATTCACTTCAAATAAACAAGTCTCTAATACCTACTAAAAACAAATATAAATCTCCCTCCACAGACAATCACTCCGCAACATCAGTCAATCAAGTCTTCAAGGACAAAATATGGTTCTCAGTCTCGAGTAGCAGATGAATCGCATCGATGATTGCCGCTGCTCACTTGTTGTAGTAGAATGGCGGAAGTTTTCAATACCTGATACCTCTGGCTGTTCTTGTCTACATCATCGCATCTCATGACCGATGGCATTTCTCGACAGCATGACATACGTTGACAGCAAGTCTTCCTACACACAGACGAAAAGGCAGAGGGACACAGCAAGCCAAGCTGAAACTACCTGACTCGCACTCCTCGATCATAGAAAAGCCCAAATGGCTCGACGATGAAGAGGCGACAAGCATGGTTTTCAAATGATTTGTAGGAAACAATTGGAAGACATAGGCAAGAATGAGAGGGTCTTTTATACACAAAATCCCTCGGACTCAATTTACACGTAGCTCTAACGTGAATCATCAACTTGAGTGATTCATTCCGCTATTCCAAGCAACAAATATAAATCGGGGCCAATGCTACTGCTTTAACTCAAAGAAGGTAACGCCAAGGTCGTCTTCATGAATGTGCCCCCCACGAAAGGCATTCGAATTCAGGATAACACATTTGTTATTAGCTTCACGAGAGACTTAAAAGCGACCTTCAGTCTGATCAATCAGCCGAAATGTGACATGCGGCAATTAATGAACGAACGACTCTTTTCTTAACAGCATTGATACGGCCCCCTGTTCTCTTTTCTGATCATCTCACAAACATATAAAACGTACTAAAACCAATTCTACAGATTGGCAGAACTTATTTTATTTCTTTTGGGGGATAGGAAGCAGACCGGGCGCTCTATGGCTGGAACCTGGTGCCTAATTAACTGTTGGGATATGCTCCGAGAGCTTTAGGAACGATTCAGTGCTATACACTGAAAGATAGGTAGAGAGTAAGAGTGGAAAGGGAGAATATTCATTTGTACTCACACGGTCCTAGCGCTTCCCAATTATAAAAACATCGTATCCTACATTTGGACTAAGCAAAATAAGGCCCAATCAGCGTCAAGTACATAAGCGGTTTGTGTTCCGCACCGTCGGCTCTATTTACGCAAATGCTTGAGAACAGAGTTGATATGCAGTTACGAAAGCACCTCCTCATGAAATGCGAAAATTTTGTATCGTTGGAGGCAAAGTAAGTGACCGAATGATTGTCGATGTTGACAGTTAAGGGTCGTCTGATAGCAGACTTGCTGATCGAGGCCCATTCGATGAATCGACTTACTGTCTTTGAAGAATTGTGGGAGCGGTTTGGAGAGGATTGCAGATACACTCATGAGCCGTATAATAGCCTAGAATGAGCAGCACACGACATCTTCTACCCTACGTTGTTCTCTTGATACAGATTAGACTTTGGAAGTGAGAACACTTTATACTTCAAGTCATTTTGTGGTCATGAGTTTACTAGCAAAAAATCCGCCCCACCAAGCCCTGCTCTGATTCCGCTTTTCTTAAAGTATTCACGTAACAGATTCCATTCTCCCTCAATTCCGCATCCCAAATCAGCCAAGATGTCTCTAGGGCAGCACTCTTTCCAACCTCAGCTTGGGTTAAGAACTTGTGTCTCTACATAGATGGGGAATAATATTTTGGTCTTACAAGAATGCGATTTTGAGATCTACACACCTAGTGAACGAGCGGCTTTTGAACCTGACAATAAAAGAACGCTTGACAGCATTTAATTTTCCTGAAATCTTCTTTGCTACTCAAATTAAAATCTTTCCCGAGCCCAACTTCCGATATGAGAGGGCGATTAAGTCTTAGCTGCAAGCACTGTAACACCCATAGTATTCTCCAGATGACGCTGTTAGAATTAGAGAGCAGAAGTTCGAGGTTGGAAGACGCTATTTATACACTAGCACCGAGACAATAATAAAAAGAGCAGAAGACACTTCATTTCAGCGCCACACTTCTAGCGTCTAAATCTCGCCTACTTGAGATGTATAAATCCCTCTCTCGCATCCATCAGAAGCCTCAACACAAACGCGGTTGCCATTTCGCAACGAAGATGGTCTGGTTGGGTTTGATAGATCAATGGATTACAGTCTGCTTTTAAGTTCTTGATAGAGATAGGAAAAAGAAATTGAAGGGAGGCCTGTCTGAGAATGAAAGTGACGTCGGAAGATGTCGTCGGGAATGATGGATGAACGAATGAACGGAATCGACAGTGAACGCATTCTTGGCAGTAAATTTGAGTATTTGGGAAGATGAGGGTACTGGGGTATGAGTGGAAGGTTTCTTCTGCACTTGCAGCACGTAGGAAGGGGAGGGGTTGGTGAGGAGTTGGCTACCACTCGACGGCAACATGTGGTCGATAAATAGACGCATTGATTGTGGTCTTAATTCCCAAGAAATCGTGAGCGGTGTAGGCTTATAGTAGAAAAATGGGACCGATCTGAAGCGGGTTGGTCCTAAATAAAATGGTAGATTCGTTATATATGCAAGGTATCTCTCGCTATCAGGCAACAAGCTCTCATATTCCAACGCTCTATATATCTAATCC